>JAVSBS010017637.1:0-28294 GCA_033124195.1 Coracias cyanogaster | reverse complement strand
GCAAAGCGTGCTGTATGCTTGTCTGTTATATTTCTAGTTACACATGCAGGTAATGGCGGGGCAGAGGAAGAGCACTGTCCTCCTATGCTGCCACCTCACTCTAGTTGTGCTCACGCTCCTAATCATGTAGATTTTTAGTAGAAAAATTCTCTAGGCACCTGAATGCCCTGAATTGTTTAATGATGTGGCCAAGCATCTAGGTCTCTTTGCACTTTAAGCAAGGGAAAATGCTTATTCACACAAAAAGTGTAGGAAATGTTCTATGAACATCCAGAGTTCACAGGGCTTATTTCTGAGATGTCTACCACTCTTTCCAGCTTGATTGCGATTGGACAGTTCCTTCAGAATTTATTAGGTAGGAACTGACAGGTAGTGTCATCACATAAGCTCTATTTCCTTAGGAAATCAGATAAGATATTTAGTAATCCTACATATGAACCTGAACAGAACCTCCAAATCTTGGGGCTGAATATTCCTGGAACTTTGTAAAATTTGGATCCAGATCTGAGATTCACAGCCAGCTCACAGCTTTGTAACAAGCTAAAAAAAATTCAGAGTTTGAGTATTTCCTAATTTGGGGAACATTTTGTTTATGCCAAATGTGTGACTCAGAGCCATTTCTAGTTAATTCTGGGAGTGCAGAATGTTATCATCTCTTTCATGTGGTCATGTGATGTCCAGATAGACACATAGAGACTCTGCTTTTCCTGTAATTGACACATACAGAAATACTTTATTTTTAAAGCTCAAAAGTAATATAACAGGAAGCTAAAAAATAGATAAAGCTAGATCAATATTCTTAAATGTTGCTTACTATTGCTGACCTAAGCATATGCCAGTAGGATAACAAACCACTTGCTAATCCATCAAAAGCTGAATTAAAGAAACATTTCAATTGCATGGCAAACACTCAAAAAATCAAGAAACAAGAAAAAACAGCTAGTCTGTGAAAATTTCACCCTTGCCTCTGGTACAAATGTATCACACAGCAAAGGGTGTCTTAGCTCAACAATCCCATACACACATACATGCAAACACCCCTTATTCTCTTCGCCAGCTTCTGATTAATTCTAATTTGGAGTGACACCTCAAAACACTCCTGCATTGGATTTGCTGCAGTGACTGAAGCACTATCTCAACTAACCCAAATAAATTATCTTGCATACCTAAGTCCATCTTCTTGCAGTACAACTGAGCTTTGAACAAGCTATGTTACCCCAGTTTTCAACACAAAGATAGAAGCTTAGGCTCCAGAACCAAGATTGCCTGGATTTTAAAACCACTGCCAGGACCTTGAGAACCTAGGCTGGAGCTAGGGCTGCAGTGCTACTTCACTCACCTCTTTTAAGGACACATACTCAGCAGGTGTCTTGCAGCAGGCCTGCTACAACCATACACGCATGAGACCTTCTTCCTGGCCCTGGCAGGTGCTTTCCCTTGTACTTTCTGCCTGCTCCCACAGTTATCAAGGTGCTCATTTTTCCTGTCACTGCTGCTTTGTCAGGCATGTTCTGAGAGAAGAGAAAGATGTAAGCTTGAGTTTTGAAAGAAACTCTGTGGATGCGGTCCTCTGATCTCAGGTACACAGGTAGAGAGCATTGGAGAGGCAAGATTTAAAACTCATTTCTGACCTACTGGGAGGTGCTTACAGAGCTTTCTAAGCACAGGCTGCCCTTATCTCCTCCATTCTCCACAAATTCCCCCTGAAATGTTCTCCAGGGCTTAGACAACATTTCTTTTACGCCAAAACTTGAAGATCTTTAAACATTATTGAACGTTTCCCTAAAATTCTTTTTCTAGCCTGAAAAGCTATTGACTTTGTAAGAATCCTTTTGGACCCTTGATGCATCCATTTGTATGACAAATTGGTGTGAATCATTTTGCTTTTAAAGCACAAGCTAATTGGTACAAGAGGTCTCCTTTTCTCTCCTGATTGCATTAGCTGAGTCTGTAGGATGGTAGTGGCAGGAGCTAGATAGATGATTATTCTGGGGAATGGCTATATTTGAATAGAATAAACTAAATATTTTCTGTGTAAAAACACAATTCATATTTTATGCTGTTAATCTTCCCATAAATGGCATTCAGATATATGCGTATAATAGCTTACTGGCAAGTCAACAGCATCAACCATCCCCAAACAGATGAACATTGTGTGCACTTAACAAACAGCTCAAACAGTTATCATACACACCCTTAACAGTGTCACCTTATAAAGAAAAAAACCACATAATGCGATCATGTAAGAACATTTTGACTTGACTGGCTTTATAGAATCCATAGGAGAGGCGCTGCTTAAACTTTTCCAGATAAATATTTTACTGTTTAAAACGAAGTTGTTGGGAGCAAAAAAAAAGCCTTACCACTTGAGAACATCCATATAAGCTAATCTGGTGCTTGTATATTTTGCCACACAGCTATAATAAAGCACAAATTTACCTGAAAAATGGAAGATAGCCAGCCTTTTAAGGGAATACATGGTAATTGGTTTTGACTATAAATGGACTCAGAGGACTGGAATAGCTCTTTTTGCTAGTCCGACAGAAGTTAGTGTCTTTGCATACATTTTTCCAGTTATTAGACTGCTTAAGAAATTTATATATTGTTCATGTGATAAATTCTTCTGAGTCCTACTTTACCTGATACTAAATTCTATAACTGGTTGTCCTGACAGCTGAACAATTTATGAAGTTTCCATGCCTTTTCACATAACATGCATTTTAACTTCTGATGGAAGTGTGGAGTTCACTTTAAGAAGTTACCTGTTCAAAGTACTCTTTAAAATTATTTTTTCTACTCTGAAATGCCACAGTGTCCATGGGTAACCATAGGTATCTAGCAGAAACCCCTGATTCAGAGCATAACTCTCATCATGCAGCAGAGATGTCTGTCTCAGATGAGACAGACTATAAAAGTTTACTGACTTAATCAGAAGAAATACAACCTTATTATGCAGCTGGGTCTTTCTATTTCCTTTCTCATGGACAAGAGGTGCATTTTTTGTTAGTGCAAGGTCAACTGAAATTGTACCAAAAAGTAGAAAATAAAATGTGCAAATCTTTCCTACCAGAGATTTAAAAAAAAAAAAAAAAAAAGTATATAAGATTTCAGCAAGCAAGCACTTGTAGTATCCCTATGGATAGGATCATATTGATGCTGCACTGTAGCTTTTTATAGCATGAAGTGTAGGAGTTATGGAATATGTATGCTTTTAGTATCCTGTTCCCAGGAAGAAGCACTGTACAATAGAGCTTGGAATTAACAACAACAAAAAAATGCTTCAACAAAGCATGCTTTAGAATCATAGAATAGTTTAGATTGGAAAAGATCTTTAAGATCATCAAACCCAGCTGTTAACCTAGCATTGCCAAGTCACCACTAAACCATGTCCCTAAGTGCCACATCTACACATCTTTTAAATATCTCCAGGGATGGTGCCTCCACTACTTCCCTGGGCAGCCTGTTCCAATGTTTAATAACCCTTTCAATAAATAAACTTTTCCTAATACCCAGTCTAAACCTCCCCTGGCACAGCTTGAGGACATTTTATCTCGTCCTATTGCTTGTTACTTGGGAGAAGAGACCAACACCAACCCTCACTACAATCTCCTTTCAGGTGGTTGTAAAGAGCAATAAGGTCTCCCCTCAGCCTCCTTTTCTCCAGCTGAACAATCCCAGTTCACTCAGTCGCTCCTCACAGGACTTGTTCTCTAGATGCTTTTCCAGCTTCAGTGCCTTTCTGTGGACACGCTCCAGCACCTCAATGTCTTTCTTGTAGTGTGGGGCCCAAAACTGAATACAGTATTCGAGGTGCAGCCTCACCAGTGCTGAGTACAGGAGGACAATATCTTCCCTACTCCCACTGGCCACACTATTTCTAGTACAAGTCAGGATGCCATTGGCCTTCTTGGCCGCCTGGGCACACTGCTGGCTCATGTTCAGCCAGGTGTGAATGAACACCCCCAGGTCCCTTTCTGCCAGGCAGCTTTCCAGCCACACTTCCCCAAGCCTGTAGTGTTGCACAGGACTGTTGCAACCCAAGTGCAGGACCTGGAAATTGGCCTTCTTGATCCTTATGCAACTGGCCTTGGCCCATTAATCCAGCCTGTCCAGATGCTTCTGTAAAGCCTTCCTACCCTCAAACAGATAAACACTCCTTCTCAACTTGATGTCATCTGCAGACTTGCTGAATATGTCATTACTCTCTCCAAGATGCTCATGCATTGACTTATAGTATAAATATGATTATATATGTGTAGCATAAAACTCAAGGGTGCAGGTTTGCCATTTTACCAATTAGTCTCTTTTGTACTGGTGTAATAAACTAGACCTCACAGGAATGTGAGTATTTTCAATTAATATTTCTGAAAAAAATGAGCTGCTTCTTTTTTCTTTGAAAGCAAAAGTGATTTTACCTTAAGTAATAAAATGCAAAGGAAGCATTCAATACGTATGAAGACCGTTTGAATGCTGACATATTGGGACTGTTCCATACACAAACTATTAACTAAATTAAAGGTAGCTGAAGTTCTTGAAAGCAGTATAGCAAAAAAGCCCGTCTTTGAAAATATTTTCAAAGATGTAATAGCCATGATAGTTCATATTAAATCCACTGAATCAACCCTACCTTTTGATTGCTTTCTCCCAGTCTCATCTTTTAACTGCTTGTCTCTGTTTTGTATGAGCTTGTATCATTTCTCTTTAAGGCAGTGACTGGTGGTTATTTCTGACCTCACTGACACTGGAATAGCTCAGCTTTCTTCAGCAAGTTGCTTTTGATTCACAGAACTTTGAGCTCTGTCTTTTATATATTCTAGAAAGCACTCACAGAACTGCACTGACCGAATGAATGTTTTTATAACCACATTTAGTTTTTTAAGATAAGTTTCTTTTTTTAAAAAAACTTGTGCTCTCTGGTACTAAACTTCAGCACAGGTCACGTGTTTAGGGCTATTTTAGAATCCTCTGATCAGTGACTAAATTGCTATTGGCACTGTTGATGCTGTCTGAAAAGAGTCTGGTAGCAGCTGCTCTGACACTGCTTCTGAATTCTGTTCACGGTCAGGAACTCAGCATTACTCTGAGCACCTATCACACTGCAGCCGATAGAAAACCCTCCATAAATATGGAGATCAAACGAGGTGCAAGAGCCCTGCTTGAGAAAGAGAGCTTTCTTCTCCAGATAAGCACCACCAGCAACACTGAATGACAAAATTAACTCAGAGGGGATGAAGCACCAGATGATTGTGTCACAGGAAGGAGAGTCATGAGTGCTGCGTCAGCTTCTGTATGTAGGTGTCGTAGGTGTTGTTACAGAGAGAGAAGTGAGGTCAGAGACAGCTGTGTCATAGCAGAGGATGACTAAGGTGAGTAGGGGAGGAGCTCCCTGATGCAGTTGGCTCAGCTGAGAATGAGGACAGCAAGTTTTGACAGTTCCATGGGGTGTTGCATCTTCTGCGAAAGAAAAAGCCTAGCAACTCCTCACAGAAGTCTATAGGAAATGAATGGAGGGAAGTGTTTGGCGCGTGGGAGGTTATGTGAAGAGCTGTGGGGGAACAAGGAGAAAAGAGTCTGAGGCAGGCAACGTGACTCACAGCACCCACCATGAAGAACGTGAAAAGGCAGTAAGCAAGCCTAAGACTACACATGAATATTCACAGGGAGGAGGTGGGAGAAAGCAGCTGAATGACTAAACTACAAGTATTTAAGATTTGTCAAATACAGTGCGCTGTGCCTCAGCCTGAGGATTTTATTTTTTATCATCAGTTTCAGCATGCAATATCTTAATCTGCCAGCAACTTGCACAGGTGTGTGATATTCACATAGGGCTGTCTAGAGCATGCCCATGGAAGCATTTCCCGATTTTATTCAATGCATGGCTCCTTTTGAGTGTTCTCCAGCATTATTCCCATCTGGTGTGTCTGGAAACAGGCTCACTTAAAATAGAGATACAGTGGTTGGATGGCAAAGTGATCACGTGAGAAAATGCATGTCTTTTTGTAAAATGGTGAGTGGGCTGTACCTACTGGGTATCTCCTCACCCAGCAAGCGGTCCTTAGTGGGCCAGACAGCTTAAGAGGATCAAAAGTGGTTTTTTAAGTTCTGGGGGCTGTTACCTTCCTGGTTGCTTATTCATCATCTCAACCAGATGGATGGAAGGTGAAAGCTGTTACAATCTGCACGTTACTGTTGAAGAGAGTATTGTGAAATGAGCTGGGGCATTCAGCCAAGATCCAAGTGAAAATGTGTCAGCAGTGCAATTGACACCTGAGCTGTTAATCTTAGTTGCCAGTGACTGCAGTGGATTTTGCTTCATGGTGTTCTTTTTGCTGTAAAAAGAAAATGCTGCAGCACAGAAGATCTCTTTACAGAAATCTACAGTTTTCACTGATTCTCGAATCTCTATTCAAAATGAGAACTTAAATAATAAATGTGTCCATAGGAATTGTATTTGTACACAATGTACTACCAGCAAATAGAAAGAACCATGCCACTGTATTAGGTAATTTTAGTGAAGTATGCAACCATTATTCTTAATTTATTTAAAACCTGGCTCTCTAATCTTTAACAGAACTGGTATAATGCTACAGTTCTAGCTGGAATCAGGAAGGAAGTTGGATGCTTTTCTTTGTACAGGGTTCAGATATACTCTACTTGAGTTTGCTATGTGAAATGCTACTTAGAATAGGAATGTGTCACAAGTAATTTGACAGGTACCATCCAGTACCAAAACTATGATGTAATGAAGAATCAGGTCAAATATTTCTGGAGAGAACAATTTTGCACAATTATTTTGAAATCTTCGGAAAGACAGAGAAAATGTTTGGGGCCAAAACTTTATAGGAGTGAATGCAAGAGATTTTAAGAGCACCCAATTCTGTTAATTAAACTTGCACGCTTCTGTGGGATTAATTGACACATGATCTATGTTGACTTCATTTTGGCCATTTCTTAAGTGTATTACCCTGACCAGTCACAATTTAAGGTTTATCTCAAAATTATACATTTACTTCAACTTATTTGTCAAGACCATTGTCAACAGCCTAAACTTACAAGCCCAATCAATATATAAAAATCACATCTCTAATAAATATAATTAGTGTAAAATGGAAATGTTGTAATCAAGCTAGCCGGCAGTAAATCACTGCTTTATTGATAACTTGCTATTAATAACTCTGTTAACAACTTCAGCTGACAGAGAGATTGAGGTTTTCATAAAGTGAATCCATTTGCAGAAAGCAGCATTTATCTCAAATGCCATTTAATTGCATTGAGGCTGCAGAGCTGGTGGGCCCCCCACCTCATTTCTCCTTTTCCTTCTGAGTGTGCTTTGTGTCTCCTTTGCTGCCTGCGTACCAGGGCTTCCCTCAGATGGAAGCCAGAGCACTGGAGGTGACTGACATACACTCAAATCCTACTCTGATAAGAATTCGGGATGAAGCCAAAGTGGCCTTGAAGCTGGGAATCATTCCCAGGTCCCTCAGTACAGGCACAGCCCCTGTTAGCTCTCACTAAGATTCTTTGGTTTCATCTTATTTTTCTGTTTCTTCCACATGTTTTGCTGGTTTATTAAGACATTTCCCCAAATTGTTTTCGACATATTCTTTGTCCCTTGTGGTAATCTGCTCTAACACTTTATTTGCTCAACAGTTCAGACTTGACTGCATGTTGCCATTTGATACAAGAGGGGATATATATGGGTTCTTTCTCTTGTGTGCGTGAGCCTAATAGCTGTTCTTTCATGTAGATTCCTGTGAGATTTGCTCTGCTTTTTCAGGAGTAAATCACATTCTCTGTATAATGATCATAGCTGTCTATTTGGAGTATTTCAGCACAATTGCAAAATGTCCATAGTGTACGTTGCTGAGTTCTCAGTACTGCCATTCAGTTCCATACCCTTCTTTCTCTAACTCCAATTGTCCCTCCCTTCCTGGAGCCATCCCATTTTTTCACCTCCACATTGCAGAAGTTTCTAAACCCTTATCAGAGGACATTTGTGAGCTGAGAATGTCTTGCTCTGTACTATGTACAAAATACGCACCATGGTTTGTTAACCAATTGAATTAATTCAGAAAGTGTGAGCTTGCTACCAGGATGGATCTTTGAAGAGTATTTTCCTTTCAGTAGAAATCTCATCAATGCATATTTCAGTAAAATCTTACCAATCTGTTTATGTTTACCACAAATCTTAGTCAGGTTCTTTTTTATTGTCAGTAAAACCTATGTCAGTATGATTTTCACACTCTCCAAAAAGTGTGCAGGAATATACATATTGCCCTGTGCAATTTGCAAGGCACAAATGTTGTAATTACACACACACTCATACAGACTTACACACTCATACAGACTTACACACACAGAGAGACACACTGCCTGAAACTAATTACAAAGCAGCGTTATTGACTCTATGAACTCTGGGCTGAGAATAGTTGACACAGAGGGGAACGGGTCATAAAAAGGTCTCTGGTAAGACTCCAGTACTGCAAACAGAGCTACTGCTGTCTCCTTTCTGATTCCCAAAAAAGGTGGCTGCATTCTTCCAGCTTATTTTAATGAATAGCAGCAGCACACACCTTGCTTGGATTCCTCTTAGGCATTAGTTTGCTATATTGTCACAGAGGTTACTCTCAAACATCACAACTCCCTGAGGAGGTCTATTGCCTGGTTGCATCAGAACTCGCTCTACAGCTTCATCTCTTTAAGGAAGACACTATTTCTACGCATGTGGTCACAAAGCCTCAGACTTCACTGAAATACATTAGATGTGGCAGCAAACCAGTAGTAAATCTGATATTCTGATAGTAAACTCAGATTGCAATGTGAAGACACAAGGAATACAAGATTAATGACTGCTGGGTAAGACCCTTCTATCTTTAGGGTCTTCTAACACTGGGAGACTCTGAAGACATGCCTGAACTCTCAGATGAACATACTATGTTTGCTAACATGAAACCAGTCCAAATAAGAATAAATTTCTGTTGATTTTCCTATCTTACAGGATCTGTACTTAAAATGTTCTACCCATTCAAAACACCGGAGTTAGCCTTTGTCTAATACCTGTACCATGAGAGTTTAAAAAAAAAAACAAGAAAGCAAGAAAGCAAGAAAGCAAAAAGCAAGCAAGCAAGCAAGAAAGCAAGAAAGAAAAGAAAAAAGAGCAAATATTTGTGGAATTTCTAGACTTCTGCAAAATGTGACTGGATGACTCAGGGTTAGAAAACTTACTGACCCAAGAATTAACCAAAAGAGATTTCCAGTGAGAGGACAAATTAAAAGACATATGAAATGAACTGTCAGTACATGAAGAAAAAAAACAGCAAATGTCTTGGATTTGTCACTCTTTTCCTGCTTCTTCCAATAGCATTTTACATTTGCTTCAGCAAACACAAGGTTCACCAGCTCCATCTTATACATGGTGGAGAAATCATCTGCCTAGAGCAAAATGTTTTCCAATAAGACCCTTGCAACAGCACTTAGGCCCTCCAGACCTCAGTGCTGACACTGTGTTTTAAAATCCTGGTTTCCAAGTAGCCTACCAAGAGTAAATATGTTTGTTCTCTGAACCACTTCTTGGCTACAAGCTATTGAGTTAAATCTTCCTCCTTTAATTTAAACTCCTATTGTTTGCAGTTCTCAGTGTTCCAAATGTTCTCGGTGTTTGCAGTGTTGGCACTGTCTGTACTGATTGCACTTTCAGGACAATAAAGTCATGTTTTGTGAAATTACAGAGCAGTTTAATCTTTGCCCATCAGCTAAAGCCCTGCTGTAGTATCCAAAAACCATGCACAGCAGATACCTACCCAATGGCAGAGAAGCCATTCCCTCTTACAGTCCCAGGTGCCGAAATTGTCTGTGCCTTTCAGTCTAAAGGTCCACAACATTTAGAACTTGTGAGAGCACATAGACCATGTACAATGCCTCCTATAGGTCGATACCACCTTCTACAGCCAAAAATATCCTCAGCACAGCAAAACCCCAAAATTCCCATCTTTCCTTAAAGCAGGTGAAAAAGATGTTCATGCTGTGTCCTGGCAACCAAAACAGTGCTCAGGATGCCTTGATAGCTTCTATTTCCCTGTCTGAAAATCTTTGGCAGCCTTTCCTTCCCTTATTCTCACAGCTGTTGTGTAGAAAACAAACATTTGAAGCTGGTGCTATTCAGCTGTCGCAAGGCTAACGTCTGCCATCTACTTCTGAATTTCTCAAAGGTACACTCCAGTCTCATGCCATCTCTGCCTAGACTGCAGATGGAAACAATTTTTTCCTAAGAAAAATATCATCAGGCACTTTTTGCCTAAAGTTGTAGATGGTAAAGAGGGTTTCCCAGATAAAGAAAGAAAAGAATGTTGATGTCAATTGTGTTCACATCTTTGACCACATAAGGGAAATCATCCTGTTCTCGTTGAATTCCTAGGAAGTCCACTATCCTACTATTAGGAAGTTCTCCTGTTCATCTTGTCTTCATGTTGATAAGTCTACTAAGCTATCTGGTCTTACAGAGCAAGAGGGAATAAATCATTTTATTCTGCACTCTGTGGAAAGTAAATGTTAACTCCTTACATTTCTGTTCACAAACACTAGTCATGCAAAGCCATCAAGAATTCTCTGAGGACTTGTAAACTTTAAAGCCTTTTTAGTTATGCTGCATATGCTCATCTGAACAGGCCCTTGCTTAACATCTAGGACTGCAAGTTTCTACATGGAGAATTCATGTTTCAGTTGTGAATGGAGATGCTGCAGTTACTCAACATAGCTGCTGACAAAGTTTAGAATGCAGACAGTTTACTCATGAATGTTGATTGTTTAGGGATATTTTTTTTAAAAAAAGTTCCAGAAAGAAGTGGATCTTGAGAAAGAATTATGCAACTTTCTAAAGGGTTTTACCATCATCTTTTTTCACGAATTTCCCCTAGCTATTTATACTGTGTCCTTCAGGAGTAATTCCACAGGACTGAGTGAGAGAAGTATAGAATGTATCCACTCCTAATGCTGAATTCATGCTTTGGAAGAATTAATACTTAGAGGAAGCAATGATCTATAGTGAATGAGAGACAGGTCATTCTCTAAAACAGCTGTTTCCTGACGATTTATTCAAAATTGTTACTTCAAAGAATCTCTTTAAGACACAAATCTCTTTGTGCTGTCAAACCTGAGAACAGAGTCTGAACTGCATTTATAAGTAAATCTACATAATTTTCAGAGAGTACCCACAGTGGACATGATTTTGCATTTCTTTGTACCTTGTGTAGACTGCTAGAGCTTGATTCAGTGGTCTAAACACAAGCATCTAGTGGCACCTGAGATATCCAAGGTAGTCTTCTTCCATGGTCTACCAGCTCAGATTGAAATAGGACTTCCATATGTCCAGTATCTTCCAGGTCCATAGAGATACCTCAGATCAAAGGACAATATGTCCTATGTTTAGGCAATTGAGTTAGACTCCTGGGTTCAGAAAAAGGTATATAACACAAAAAAGTTAGATCTTTTTACTTAGTCTGATATTTGTACTTTAAATGTAAATAGCTACATAAGGAAATAGGGTAAAGAAGAAACAAGTTCATACTCTGTATTGTATTTAATTTTTTTCAAAGAGCACTACTATCCATCCTGCTTACTATTAAATAAAGAGCCAATAATAACAGAATTGATGATGCCAATAAGGTATCATTAAGCCTGAAGACTATTTCTCCTGCTACTAAAGAGTGTGTCAAGAACCACCTTTGTCCTGAAAGGCCACTTGCTTTCAGTCTTTGATTGTTTTAGTCTTTGTAAAATATGCCAGAGTAGTGCTCCCTGAGAATAAAACATTTGCCTCATTTCAGCCTAAAGGTGAGGTTGAAACCATTGTTTTTAAACCTCATGCTGTCATCTATAATTATTGGTATGACCTTGACTACACAGCTTGGAAGGAGTATATACATTTTCAGTTGCAGTTCTGTTTTTTTGTTTGGCAGCTAACCAGTTCCTTAAGCTTTTATCTTTTAATACAAAAGGTTATGTGTAGAGATTGAGCACTTGGGTTATATTCAGTATTTTTATTGTTTTCATCTGCTAGGGTCAGTAGTGAATGGACTTTTACTACTTCAAGCTGTTTGTTAAGCCAACATCTCCAAAATCAGAATAGGGAGATTAATTTTTCTTCAACAAGAATATATGCCAGCAGCTCTTCTGCCATCTTATAATTATTCGGTTAAATAGTTGGCCTGGCAGTGCATTTCCATTTTGCCAGAAATGTAAAGGGCCATTTCTCTCGTGGTAGATGTACCAGCACACCAAAACAATAGCCTTGTCACTCTGAAAGTCACAGATCTAAAGGAAATTAAGGCTTTGTAGCATACAGTAAATATGAGCTATGCAATTAAAGCAACACTTGGAGGTTGGAAGGAAATACGCTTCAATTGGATTGTTATAATATGTGTTTGAACATGCTGAACAGAGCTGAAAAAAAAATCACATAGGGCATGAGCCTAAGCTCATGGAAGTCACTGGAGGTTTTGCTACCCCCTTCCTTGGAAGACAAAACTGATCCTGAGTTTTTAAGTCTTACATACAAATATGAACAATATTGCATGTATTTCTCAACATCAGCATTCTCATGAGTTGAACAGGACTCCTCAGTACTCCCAGATCATAAGCTATTAACACAAGAAACTATCTTTCATGTCTGGCTCATTCTTCTGCCTCCATAAACCTACATGTCACAAAGGTGAAAGCCATGGACTTGTCTTTTTCGGAACTGCATGTGGTGGTGTTCCCTGTGCCCAGCTAGTAGACCAATGACTTAAAAAAGCAGGAACGAGTTCAGACCACGGTTACCTGGCTGAAGCAACAACACATACAGTCGGGATCACATTGCCCCAGGCACGCTCTTTTCCCCCAGCTCCAAAACAATGGCACCACCAGCTACAGCTGCTTGGTAAACAAGACAAAATGTACAGGCAAAATGAAATTTTTTTGTATTAATTTTTGTCTGGAAAACTCCATTAAAATTTTGAGATACAGTTCATCAGTTTCTAAGGAATATAAATTTACTTAGGATACCGGAAAGAACCTTGTTTTCGCACAAGGAAGAGCACATAGGAAATGTGTGGTTTGAACTGTATCAAGACGTGTATTGAGACCCTAAATTGTAATTACAGACAAAATGCTGAGGCCTTTGTGAAAACAAAAGACCTGCTTGGTTTTAGACTCATCTTGCAAGTAATAAGATGAATCAGACAGCAGAGAGAAAGAAAGTTTTGATTTTTTCATCTCTATGCATGTCAGTCACTGCATTTGAATAAGAAATCACACAGATCACAGCAAGAGAGCAGAAGCACTTTCATAGACCCACTGATTTGCCATGTTGGCTTTTCTTCCAAGGGTCCTTCCAAACCAGCAATTTCTCTTTTCCTTCTGGAAACAGAGAGCAAGAGGCCAACTGTTTCCTTTCATAAAGAAGCTGAATGTGATTACTGTTCTGTGTTCACCTACCAGTAAGGAAGATCTTGTCCCTATTACAAGAAAAATTCAATTGAGAATAATGAGCTTTCATAGCTGTATCCCAGGAGATACATGACACCAGAATAAACTTTTAAAATATATTTCATGAGGGAGGAAAAACTAAGCCCTCATTTATTAAAATCAAGATACAGTGAGGGTGATCTTAAATGTCATGCTTGGGTCTTTGCAAATGCTCTTAATTTGACAGAAATAAATTAATGTAATTGTCTAATTTTCATGTAGCCCAACGGCCTTTCAACTCTCAACAAAGCTTGAAAAAATATACCAAAAAATTGCTATGATTATCTCACTTGCCCTAGGGAAAAGAAATTAAAGGGGAGATAATTAGTTATTATACATGTGTGCATGTAATTAGATACTTAGTGTGATATGTAAACTCTGCCTGCTAATTCTGGAAAACAAAACAGTATTCAGAGATGAACATTTAAGTGCAGAAGTTACACACATTTTCTTTCTCACTTAAAGATCAAAGTTTTAATGTATTTTGAAGGTAAATACTCAATATTTTTTCCTAGTCTTTTATGCAAGATTACTCCAAAACATCACTAAATATCAACATAGTCATATTTTCACAGGTCTATTAGGGATTTGGTCATGGAATCACTGTCTTCTTATGATTAGTAAGACAATAAGATAGGAAAGAAACAAAATTATTTTCGGCCTATGAAAGAGAAAACAAATTATGTGGAATATATTTTGTCTCTCTTACACGGAAAAAACTTTCTACTTTGAACACCAACACCTACATAGTGAAGGTCAAACATGAAGCATAAGCCAAACAATAGCATTGTTCAGTTACTTATAAAGTCATTTAAATCCAACAGTTCAGATAGGGCTTTTTTCAATTATACACTGGGGGCAAAAAAATTGTGTAAGGTTGAAACTCTTATCTAAAAAGAAAGATGGAAAGAAAACAAAATGTGTTACCAACACCTATTTTGTATTTCAAAACACTAGAATTTAGATGTCTGTTCATTAAATTGCTGTCACATGTCCATTTCTAGGTGATCTTACAACACATTCATTATTTGTACTTGTAGAAAACAAACAATGATTTCCCAGTTTTGTACAAATTGTTTTAGAGAGGAACATCTAGTCAATGAAAGCAGTGTATTTTGCTTTGAAAAAAAAATGCTTAATTTGACCTCAGTAAATGATGCTCAGCTTTGTAAGAGAGCATCATCTGCTGGACCCATTCTCAGATGAGGGTATGCTTTGGTGATCAAATCCTCAGGTTAACTTTCCTGTTCTCTTCAATGTATTAGATTTGCCACTCACCAGTGTTCATTAAATCCTTTTTTCAAAACAGAGAAAAAGAGTAATACATAATGTTATGGAAAGAGAGGCCCTGCCTGTCTTTCCAAGGACTGATGCTTCTGTTTTCCAAGTTAATGGGAGCATTTTGCAGACCTAAACAGCAGAGATATAAGCTCAGGGTCATTCTATTCAGAAAATCCCTAACCTGCTCATGCTCTTCCCAGGATATTCTCTTGCCCTTTCTATAGATGTTGTGAAAGGCAACAAATGGGCAAGAGAAAACTGTGCGTGAAGGAGGAGGAGTATCGCAGAAGAATGAGGGAAGACAAAAAGATAAGGGAGAAGGGATGGAGAAACAAAGAAGAAAACAGCATAAAATATTAAGTAATATTTGTGATTTAATTTGGCTAATTGTACATTGACTGTTGTCAAGTAAATAAGCAATTGGCAGAATATATATATTTCCTTCTAAAAAATGTAAAACTCTTTTGAAATTGTTTCTGACACAGCCTAGTTGGATTTCCTCTTTTTTTCCTAATCAAGTTGCAAGTGCTTGGATGGGGGAGGGGGTTTAGGTAAGCAGATTGTAATTACTCTGCTAGATTACATTTCTTATAGATTGGGTCTTTTCTCAGCAGAATGAAATATAGTCATGATATCTCATCACAGTCTCCATCCGTATCACAATGAATAATCTCATTATACTCTGTACCCAATTTCCTTTCATGACAGATACCCAGCTTATTCTGGTTGGTATAATTCTGTTGAAGGATCAGACCTATGTCTATATTAGATTTGTAAATGTCTTACAGAAGGACTAGATATAGATTTATAACATTTTGAAATAGGTATTATTAATTTGAAATATTAAAAAATTTATCATATTTAATTGTAATCTCACATGTATCACAGCACTGTTACTTCTGTGACTCCATGTAAGTTATTTATTATTAACACAAATATACAAATAAAATGGAAATCAGATCAACGCATGATCAGCACTTGCAGATATGTGAGATTTCAACTGTATTGGTCATTTTTCTGCTGTGCTTAAACTTATGTTTTGCACACACAGCATGCAGTACATTTAACTTTGAGGGTCTCAGTGCACTTTATGAAGACTAATGGATGATACTTCACCAAAAGTCTATCGAGTAAGGATTACTGCTACTGTTATTTGTCATCTATTGAAGGTTACAGCGGATTTGGGTTTATTGATTGATGTGATACATTGCTTTCTCTCTTGATCTCAGAAATGGAATGGGTGTCTTTGTTGCCAGTTGATGTCGTCTAAGGGGCAGTAAAAAGGCATTTTGTATTTTCATGTTTCTCTTTTCTGTGTTTAAAAAACAAACTTTGGTGACATGCTCCCTTACTATGACATAAGAACACCACATATGAATAGATGAGAAGCAGCCCCAAATAAATACAGTCTAGGAATAGTTTTTAGTGTCTGTCTTTTAGGCCTAATTTCCACCATCCTTACCCATGACATCTATATTCTTCTTTTATTTTTGTGTTACCTCCTACACTGTATTCAAAGCGTCTAAAGACACCTGAGCAGCAGCACATGGCTGTGACCTCTCTCTGGCTACCAACAGCATCATTCACATAAGAATCACAGTCCTTGCCAGACTGTAGACATGAAGACAAAGTAATTTTCTAAGCACACTTGCCTATGGATTTTGTACTGGTTTGCATCTAAGACATTAAGCTTAGTAACATGTCTGTATTAAATGAGCAGTGACAGAAGTGTAAGATCAAAGCTTGCACTGATGCTACAGGTGGAAACATCACCTGTCAGCTGTGAGCACAGTCCCCAGTTTCTCCATAAGCATGATGATTTCAGCTGGCCTGGTGCACATGTCAAAGCCAGCTTTTGAAAATGCAACACTCTTTCCTTCACATCTTCCTTTGTAAATGAACAGATTCACCATGTCATAAAAAACTACTGCTTCACCAAGGGAAGGGATGACAAATCAGTTCAGCTTGTGTCATTGCTATTACACAAGTATTAGCCTGACCCTCTGCTCAGAGCCATCTTAAGGCATCAGCTAACACTCAAGCCCACTCATGGTGACTAGCAATGCAACACATGCATGGTATGATCAGGCTTCACATAATGATTTCTTTCGATGGAGAATCAATCCTCATGGAGCTTGTAACAAACCTAGCACCCTATGCATTTGCAACTGCAAAACTGTCACAGAAATAAGTAGATTTCTTTCCATGCAGAATCAAGATTTGTAAACTCTGAGTTGGCCACAACTGACAGCTAAGACCCACACAGCTGCTTGTTCACTCCTCCTCTTCCCCAGTGGGATGAGGGAGAAAACAGGAAAAACAAAAGCAAGAATGTTTGTGTGTTGAGATGAAGAAATAAGTGAAGGAAAGAGGGGAAAAAATAAGTGATGCAAAGGCAATCACTCACTGCCTTCCCTAAGTAGACCAATGCCCAGCCAGTCTCTGAGCAATGGCTACATCCCACACCAACCATCCTCCTCTCCCGTTTTTATTGTTGAGCATGAGATTATATAGTATAGCATATTGCTTTGGTCAGTTCAGGTCAGCTGCCCTGGCTGTGTTGCCTTCCAGTTTGTGCGCATCCCCAGACAACTCACTGCAGGGGCAGAGTTGGAAAAAGTCTTGATGCTGTGCAAGTATTGCTCACCAACAGCTAAAATGCTGGTGTGTTATCTCTACTTTTTAGTCATAAATCCAAAACACAGCACCATAAAGGCTGCTTTGTAGGAAAGCTAACTCTATCCCAGCCAGACATAGCACACTACACTATTAAAAAAAAAAAAAAAAAAATCATGTGCACAGTAAACTACCAATAAGAAAGGAAGAAGATAGTCTGAAATTTGTTTCTTCACCCTTGCCCAAGGTAGCAGGCCATCCACCTAATCACCACCTGCTCTGGGTCTCAAAGTAGTTTTTTTGGTGTAATAATACTGCCACCCACCTAAAATGTTGATCCTCTCTTCATTTTCCACTGCGTCTCCCTCCACACCTTGAACTTTCATTCTCTTTTGAGTAACAACCTGAAAAGCTTTTCATACTTGTTTTGGTGGAGATCTCAGTCCCACTATTATTAATGATGCTGAAATAAATTGAATGAGAAAAGCTGGCTGTTAGCCAGTAATCTGTTTAATACTATGTATGCTATATTTTGTCAGTAAGAAGTCATATTTTTTTCTTATAAATAATATAAGGAATAAAGTATTATTTCTGGCAAAAAATACATGGTTTACAAAGTCAACAGTTATTGAATCCACAAAAAGGACTCAGCCTCAGTATATAAAGAGATCATGGCAGCAGTGTTGCATTTGCAGGGAGTGCAAAAGAATAAACTATGACAACTGAGGGAGCCATGAGTGTGACTTCAGAGTTGGATGTGATAATAAGAGTTGTGGAGTTGTAGTTCTAAAATTCTGCCTCCTCTATTGTACTTTCCACTTTGTTGATGGAGATTCAGCACATACAGTACAGATAGAAAACAAAATATGGATGATAAATATTAATGGTGGTCTACTGAGAAAGAAATAACTTTGGAAAGGAAGCTCTTTCCTCAAAGTGTTAAAGAGATTCACTGAGCTAAACAAAAACTAAAGCAAAGTTCAAAACTGGACAGGAAAGAAAAAGTAACAGAAGTAACAGGTGGATTTTTGTAACAAAACCAAACAGATTTAATTGAAGTATTATTTAAGGTCACAGGGGGCAAGCTAGTCCACAAAGAATTCACAGGCAAACAAACAAAATCAAGGGGTAATAAGAAACCATGGCCATATTTTTATTGTAACTATCTCTACAGCAAAGACTCATGTCAAGACCTGAGTGGTGAGAACATGTGTGCTTAAAACACTTCAAGAATGGCACCATTTGAACTGTATGTCTAGCTGTCACAGGTGATTATCTGGGAGCAGCACTTAGCTTCTGATAGTTTCACAGGAGACTTTAAAGTCATCTCCCAGTTTGCAGAACGAAACTAGCAGTCTACAGAGCATGCAAGATGGGAAATCCAGTGAAGGTACTGCTTCTTTGAATGAAGTTTAATTTGGTAAGCATATCATAAACTCCATCTGCCTCATGTCCTAAAGGCAACACAGAAAGAAGAATGCTTAATTTGGTGATCCATCTATGATTCAAGTGTCAGGCAGGTTTACAAACTTTTTAAGAGCTGCCTTCATACACACAAAAACTACGGAGTATGTCTTTCCAGAGCATTCCTTTTTCATTTAGATGGAAAATTTCAAGAAAAATTTCCTCCAAGTTTTCCTCAAAAAATCCTGAGTTCAAACACAATAACATGACATATGCACCAATCTGTTGATTTCCTGTTTCCTACTCTCAGCCTGTATATGAAAAGATGATAACATTGGAAGTCAAGCCACACACACTGAACAATTAAAATTACTTCACTTATTTCAGTTGTGAAATGTAAAAAATGACCCATTCTCTGGAAGCACTTGCAAGCATCGCATATTTCTCTGGTGCTACCAGAATCTTTCAGGTATATATCACTGACTGAACTTCAGAAAAGCTGATGACAGTAAAACATTAATACAGTTAGTGGAATTTCCATCCTAACATTTACTGTTAACATTTGCTCTATGTTTTGGGTCTGAACAAGGAAGGCCTTTAAAAATTTTTACTATATTACAGATATTCTTTATCTTCTGCATACATTGATTTGGGACATAATACCAGATGTAACTTACCAGATGGTCCAACCAAGTCCCCCACCATCTCAACCATTTTAATCTGTACTATTCCAAATGTGCATTTCCCAGGAGAAGGGAAGTAAGTGGCCTGTGGTCCCCCATGAACACTGTCTCATGTTACACATGTGCTCTAAAATTGCTTGATTTGTTTGCTAGTCAGGCTTCTCTCCTTCAGAACAGCTTCAAATTGCCTTGGGACCAAAGCTGTGGCTAACCTTAGCCTCCCATTGACTTTCAGAACAAATGGCATCAATTGTTTTTCTATTGTTGTAGGCATCCCTGGTGTATGTAAAATCAGAAACAAGCAAGGAAGTAAAGCCAGCATTTTAATCAGTAAAAATTGCTGCTGTTTGTTGTTGCCAATGTTTGGACTTTTTAGATTAAGGACTTCTTGAATATAGTAACTCACATCCTCTCTCCCATCTTCTAGTGATGATATTTGCAAGTCAAGCTTGATGTACGATAAGATAAAAGCACTGAAAATTTGACTTACTTCTCCAGAGTATTAGTTTGTCTTCAGATAAATAGAAAATTAAATTCCATAGAGCTGTCAAGTTGGTAAATTCTACCCATAAAATAACTGAATGTTTCCTAAATCCACTTAAGTTTGAATATGATTGATTAACTCTTTTTCTGAGCCCTTCTGTTTGCCATTTCCTTATTTTTGTGGGAGCTTGAGGCGTGGGGGGGTAATGCTGCTCTTGCAGTTCTATTATCGTTTTCTGTATATTCCTTCAAAAAGGGATGCCCCTTGTGAATTCACCAGAGGCATTGTGACACCAGGGAAGGAGGAATATTACCTGATTTATGGAAGTTTAGAGAATTCATGTCTGTGGGATTTACATGTTAGTCAATGCCATTTTCCCAAGTTCTAACTCAAATGCTCCTTTTTAAAAGGTGAGGAATTCAGAGGACTGCCAAGCAGTCAGTCTAAAAAGGTTCTAAAAGGTTATGTTCTCAAGGACAAGAGACAATCTCAGAAACCAAGCACTAAGGTAATTCTTTATGCCAAGAACTCCAATGTTCATAAACTCAACAGCAATGGAAAGCAACACGGTTTGAGACAAGGAACTGCTTGTTTGAAAGCAGAAGCTGGCTTCTGGATTGTCATCACCATCCTCAGAAGAGTGAATATGACATTCCAGGAAAGGGTGTTTATTAGTGCTTCCCATACCTAGACAACATGTGTTATGACAGTGACTTTTGTTTAAATTTACGTTTATTTCTATAAAATCAATTCAAGCCTTTACAAGCGGATAGAGACTGGTTTCTTCTCAGCAGTCCCAGGTTTTATTGCTGTTTTCATTTAATTTGTACAATGGAGTTACAGTCCAACCAGTGGTGCTCTGGAGATGTAGCAAAGTTCTGGAAATCTCATTTAAAAGTTTGGTATTTTGACTTTCAGACTATTGCAAGGCTGAAGTGATTCTTTTGCTTAAATATGGGTGAGGATCCATGTTTGAATTATTTAAGTAAGATTCTAGCATAATCAAGAAGTCTAGTGTAATTTTCAACTCTCCTATTGACAGTTATGGGCTTTTTATGATGATAAATTATTCAGTTTAGGAATCCACATGGAAAGAACTTTTTCTTGCTTTTTTTAGGGACACGGTTTCATCACAGTTTTCACAATATGTAAGGAATCTAGGCTGAGGCCACTTAGAGAAGAGCAATGGATTTTGGGTGGAATTTTCCAAAGAGGCTAACTCCCAGGATATTTTATTGCAAAGTTACAGTAAATGGCATTTTCCCCCCAAAGTCCCAGCTGCTGAAATGGAGAATTATGGGAATGCATAAGAATGTAAAAAAAAATTGTGAAACTGGAACCACATTACCTCTCAGGACTTACAAAACCAGAAGGAAATGCAAAGAATAAGGCCTTCATTTGTTTAAATCCTAAGATATTTAATCTTCCCTATTACTTTTGCAAGACTGAGTCGTGATTTTTAACTTACACAATTAGTAACACTTATTTTCAAAACCAGAGTTTTGAATATCAGAAGTTACTTGGGCACTGCATTTATACACATTCAGTCTCAACTGTTTTTTTGTCTCTGGGTTACCTTGGCAAAATTCCTCCTTTTGCTATTAATTTACATGGGAGATTTCTATCTAGATTTTCCAGGCTAGTCTGAAAACACTGAAGCCTTAGGACACTCCTGTGCTTTTCTGTCGCTTTTAACCCCTCAGTCCTCCATCCAAGTAGTTACCTATGGGAAGAGTCACAGATCAAAGGGTCATTGTTCTCTAAGAAAATAGACACCCTTTGATCACTTCAGAGTTGTTTTTCTCAGGCAGCGCTGGCCATCCTCCCCCTCTCCCACATTCCCCCTTGCACAGATGCAGTTTATTCCAAGCAGATGTTAGCTAGTGCATCTGCCACTTTCCTTCTCAAATGATTTGCAGAACCACATCTGCTCAGTACGACCTCTCAGGCTCTCTGCCTGTCCATTTCTTCCTACTGTATGTTTTTATCCTTGCCCACTTCCTGTATCCCACATATGCCTCTGTCTCTTCCATTTGTTTCCCTTTTTCATCTTCTTGTCTTCTGCATCTGTTCTAAGCTGCCATCTTTTTTCCACTTTGTATTTATTCTCATCTAAAAAATGCTGAGCAAGAATAAGGCTTAGCATTTGGTAATTGTAGATAAGGACAGAGAGATTAAATTATTTGCCCAAGGCCACACAGTTCTGTGGCAGAAAGGTGAATTGATTTTAGGTCTTTATGACTCGACAGACTCATAAAAGAAGTCTTATTTGAAGAATATATTTTAAACATCAAATCAAAGTTTGAATCCAAATGAAAATAACTCCAATTACAGGGCTGCTTTTATCTTCTAGTTTCATCTTAGCACTCTCAGGCACTTGGGCCATGTCTAGACTTACCAGGTGGGGCATGCCGCAGTGCCTGTCTGACTCATATGCCTGGCTTTTCTTTCCTTCGGTCTCGTTTACAACATGGCTGAGGCACACACCCAGGGCCATGAGCTGAGGGGTGTAATATAGAGGAGGCAAACATATAGGGGTGAGTGTTAAAGCTTACATAGTCCAAGAACTGTCTCTAAAAAGCACAAAGTTCTCAAGGGCATGATCTGTGTCAATCCAATCATTGAAATATGACCAGAACTTTTTTTTTTTAACACAGAAAGTATTTTTTGAAATATAATAGTTCATTTGTGTTAAGACAAACTATGAATTTACCTGAGGTTTAACTGGTATGGCTTTTAGGTGGAGTGTATGTGTTTGCTTATATCAAATTTCTTAATGTAGTGATAAACAAAGCTGTTTACTTATGCCCCTTAAAACAGAGTCTAATGTTGCTTTCCGCTATACTCCAAGCCATAATGTCATTATCCTTGGCACAGAGCTACTAGAAAATCTTGTCATCCTGTCCACAAAAATTAGCTCTGCAATACCATTGAATTCTAGGGGCTAAGCCAGTGCTTTGGCCCGACACAGAGTATCTCTGTTCTTGCAGCCACCAGAGAAAGTTCCCTTAGAAAAACAACAACAACACAAGTTTATGATTCACTTTCAGACTTTGTTCACCTAAATGACTTGTTTGTGCACTATGGAAGGAAAACAAGAGATTCCAGAAACTTGCACACACAGCATGTTCTTGTTTATGCCTTTTAACTATATAATAAATGGACAGATAAATATGTAAGGGAAGGGCCAGGTGATCTTTCAGTGAGGCTTTTCAAGTTAGCTATCTTCTATGCTGAAAAAGCAGTCTGCTATAAACCATAGAATGAATCATAGAATGTATTGGGTTGGAAGGGACCTCTAAAGGCCATTTAGTACAACCCCCCGACAATAAGCCGGGACATCTCTAACTAGGTCAGGCTGCTCAGAGCCCCATCAAGCCTGACCTTGAATGTCTCCAGGGATGGGACCTCCACCACCTCTCTGGGCAACCTGTTCCAGTGTTCAGCCACCCTCATATTAAAGAACTTTTTCCTAATATCTAACCTAAATCTACCCTTTTCTAGCTTAAAACCATTACCCCTTGTACTATCATTACAAACCCTTGAGAACAGATCTTCCCCTGCCTTCTTATAGGCCCCTTTCAGGTATTGGAAGGTCGCTATAAGGTCCCGCTGGTGCCTGCTTTTCTCCAGGTTGAACAACTCCAAATCTCTCAATCTGTCTTCTTTGGAGGGATGTTCCAGCCCTCTAATCATTTTTATGGCTCTCCTCTGGACACACTCCAGCTGGTCCACATCCTTCTTGTGCTGGGGGCTCCAGAGCTGAATGCAGTACTCCAGTTGAGGTCTCACCAGGGCAGAGTAGAGGGGCAGAATCACCTCTCTCGATTTGCTGGCCATGCTTCTTTTGATGCAGCCCAGGATGCAATTGGTCTTCTGGTCTGAAGGTTTCGTATCTTAATTCAATATTAAACTGTGCAACAGAGGGGAAAGTGTCGTGGGGGCTTTTGAGTTTTATCTTTATTTTTAAATCCTGAAGCCTGATCTGAACTGAAAGCATTACTACAACTGTGAGTTGGTTCAGGGAAAAGGGTAAGAAGGGCCAGGAATTCAAGATATTATTTTTTCCTCACAGGTTTCTAGTTTGAGGAGACTGTACAGTTTACCAAAGTTTCAAAAGAAGTTAAACATCTGCTTATCTCTAGTTTCCTACCTTCTCCTAAAGAAAGCCTCAGGTTTGCATCAACGTGTTCTGTAAATCTGTATACTCTTCTTTAATTCAGATTAGCTCTTTGTTGCATTTATTCTCCCTCTGCCATGTCTTCACTGCCATATAACTATTTAATGAGCAATATCCACTCACTCAAAGAGACTGGGTACAGGAAAAGATAATTTAGGATGTACAGAAGACTGAAATCCAGACTAGGACATCAGAGAGGTTGAACCCTGCCAAACTGCAAATTCTTTATGATATTTCCAGTAAATTCGAAGGAATCTTGATTGGAAAAAAAAAAATCAATTGATTCTTTTTGGCAAAGATTCAGGTAGACATGGGTAATCTTCACAAAGTTATTGTTTGTATTATGGTAACATCAAAAAATTCCAAATCACAAAGGGAATTGTTTCCTGTCCGAAAAGATGGATAATCTGAGTAAAGTCACATAACATGCTGTTAGGATGCATTAAGTGCTCTTAGAGGACTTTTACAGAAATAATATGTAAGTGAAAAAGAAGATATGACTGAGGATCAGTATAAAGGAGTAGGAGAGCTATAAATATACAGTCTTTAGGGAAGTCCTTACTAACGTTGGGGCCACAACAAGCTGCAGGAAATACAAGAGGCAAGGAAAAGAGTTCAGTTAGAATCTTGAATAGAGAGAGGAACACATCCCTCCATTAATGCAGCAAATAGCAGCTGAGTTCATCCTTTATCACAAAAAAAAGGGCGATAATGAACAAGTAATAAGAATATTTAATTTTAATGAAAGGATAGAAGCAGAGGCTGGAACAGAGAAATAAGAAGTTACCAAATACACTGGATGTATTCATATTGACAGAGCCTGATGAAATTCACCCCAAAATGCTGAATAAACCAAAGTGATCTCTGAACTGTGAGCAAAGTCATTAAGAAATCACAGGGAGCAGAAGATGCTCCAAGAAATGAAGAAAGGCGAGAAAAGAATGAGCTACTGAGGAAAAGTGGAAAGGATTAAGTTAAGTTAAATGGCTTTAACACTTCTAAAATATCAAAATACCTTATTGGTCAATTTATTTGTAAGGATTGAAAAATCATCAAGTGATAAACCAATATTGATTTGTCAGCACAAATTGTAACACAATAATCTCCTTTTCTTCTTTAGCTAGAAAACTGGCCAATTGGATAAGAAATTAGTTCAGAATTAATTAGAGAAGGCATTATGTGTGATTTATATTGTCTTTAATTTCAGACTACCCTACATGAAGAAAACTGGGAAATATGGCTTCAATTAAACTCATGTCATAAGACTGGTGCACACCACTTTGGAAGAAAACAAACTTTCAGGTAGTTATAAAGTGCTCCCTAGTCAAACAATTATCTAGCGGGCAGTGAAATATTGCCCTCTTCTACATGTTCTGAGCCTAGTTACATTTAACATTTTAATGTACTGCTTTGGGCAGGTGCTTGAGTTTCTTGTGTCATCATTTTTATTGTCTAGTAAAGTAGTTCTAATGTATATGCTGTTTCACCAGGAAAAAAAAAAAGGTTGGCTTCTTGAAAGGTGTCAAGAACAAGACCTTGGCCAGCTAGGCACAGAGGATCTTCTTCCAGATACTTTCAAAGGCAGCTACTTTTCATCACTGGCTAGTGGAAATATAGGCACTTATTTATTTTGGGAAGACAGCTTTGCTAAGCATCTGAGTTGCAGATGTTTAAATCAGAAAAGCTGGATTCAATCCCTTGATAAAGAAATCAAGTACACTTTTAGATTTCTTAGATATTTTCAAAAGTGAGAGTTACAAAACCATTGGAGGAACAGAAGTTGAATTATCTAAATTAATTATAGAAATTACTTCACATCACTAGGTGAAATTAAAAAAATTCAAGTGTACAGATTACTCTGAGGAGACATAACTCCATTCTACAAATGTAAAGTAAGAAATATGTTTTGTCATGCTGCAAAAAGAAAAAGAAAGCGACTCATAAATTGAATTTATGACTCTTGCAGAAAAGACAACTCCTACTCTGATTTTAATGACTAGATAGACAAACATCTTTCAGGGAATGTTTGAGTATTTTCTGCTCCAAAAAGGAATGCTAAAAGACTTGTTGAGGTCGTTTTCACTTCTGCACTCCTTTGATACCGTAAATGTGCTAGGAGAAATAAAGAGTGTGAATCAAAATCTTTATCATTCACATTTGAAAGATGGGAAATTAAGCTACATAAATGGGAAGTAACCTACATGTGGCCATGTAGAAAGTCTATGGCAGCGGGCCAGGGATGGGATGCAAATCTGTTAAGTCATAGTCTGGAATTTAACCACAAAACCATCTTCTTTCTGGCTTTTGTATTCAATTTAGATATGTATTCAAATGTCTGGATGTTTATCCAAAGTCTATCAAGAGTGATCTTCCCCTTCAGACTATATCCCTTTGCACAAGAGGCTTGGCTCCCCTTCCTGAGGGAAGAGCTAGCAATACTGTCTCCTCTCACACCCACAACCTCCTTTTAGATACTCAGTGAAGAGCCTCACTGCCCCTTTTTAAACCTGCCAGGCCTGACTATCTCACAGGTTCCTGCATGATTATAGAGAAATCACTTTGTATTTTAGACCTCATTAACTACAAGGTGCATTTCAGGTTAGTTGGGCAGGTCAAGGGGACAGCTCAGGGCAGCGGCACAGGCAGGCGCAGACCCTGGTGTTCAGAACATGCTCTGCTCGTGTTACAAGAAGGCTCTGTGAGATTCAAAAATCTGTGTCTGTCAGAAACTTCCTGTTCAGACAAAAGCTAACCCAGTTATGTAAGAAGGTGTTAAATGTACATGGAAAAATTATGCTTTTCCAAGAAGCCAGGCAGTGATTACATTTGCTAAATCTGCAGTCATTTTCCAGTAACAAATAAATAATCAAAGACAGCACATTCTGTGAAAAAATAATGTTGAACTAAAGGAGGCAACTGGCATTTCAAATCAATAAAATGTAGTTCCTTGTATTTTCATGTTAAATAAAAACAAAGACTTGCCCAAAGAAAGCAACAGCTAAGCTGTTTGTTTTTATATTCACTTGGATCCTCAGAGCTCTTCCAGACAGACTTGTGGATAAACAGGTTTGTTTATGAAAAATCTACTCATTACTGCATCAGCCATCTCCACGGCATTTTGGTTTCAGATGAAATTGCTCTTCAGACATTTGTTCATTTAAAATTAGGGGGTGCACAGCCTAGTCAATAAAATCAAGGTGCTAAAGTGGCATAAGTGGGGTTTTCAAGTAATTCTTTCAAATCTGTAGGCTCATCCTGAAGCAATTCATCTTAAAAATGAACCCTACAAAAAAAGTCAATAAACATTAAATATGTAAACCCATTTTGCCTTTCTGCTTCCTGTTGTGTTTGACACTATTCCAAATGAAGGTTGCTAATATTGTTTACACAGGGTTCCTGAGAACTGGTGAAGATTACCTCTAAATATCCCCCTATGTTCCACCTGTTTTCAAAAAACTTCATTTGTTTCAGGGCACACAATTGTTCTGTAACACTGGTCTTCTGTGTCCTGTTTGTGCAAGATGGTGCATAATTTAACTATTTAATTTGTTTCTAGGACTGCATCTAGTTTTGAGAACATCCTGCCCCTACACTTCCAGGTAAATACTAAAACATGTTTTGCATAATGATTCTGTATTTTTATTTCTGTCTTCTCAATAAGGAAGTTAATTGGGCAGGAGAGGGGTGACTTGGCAGACAATGGTACGCAGCCATCTACACCCAACTGACAACTGCGTTAATAGACTTTTTAAAAAATGTGTTACACGTCACTGACTTGACATAGAACAGCTGTGTCCAGACAAAGAACACTGAAAAATGCCACCTGGCAAATGATATATTCTTTATGGAATAACAGCTAGTCTTTGGAAGACCAGAGATGTCACTTTTTCTGCTTTGTTGAAGATTGATGGCCACCTATTGAATGAGAATGTACTTTTAAACTGGAAAGCATCTTATTCGACTAATGAATACCCTTATCCTTTTGTACAGCATAGGTAGAATTAAAAAAAAAAGATGTTCTTTAGTTACAGTTCTCTGCATAACCAGTATAGTTTGGGGGGATGGTTTGGTTTTTTTTTTTCCTCAGTGGGCTTCTTTTTACCTCACCTGATAAGCTGAAGTTTCCTTGTTGTAAATGGATTA
>JAVSBS010017636.1:43247-91636 GCA_033124195.1 Coracias cyanogaster | reverse complement strand
AAAGTAGGTTACATTTTTGAGAAAATGCAAATATGCACGATGACTCTGTCATTCTAACTGGTGGAGAAATTTTTGGGGAAAATGCCCTAGGAGCATCCCATTCCTCTGTGTTTCTTGGTTCTGGGAAATATTGTCTCCAGAAGAGATGTATGTGCAGAGACTGCCTGTGCTTTTTTTAGGAGATGGACTATTGGAGTGGTGCTTGGCACATTTCTTCTGGCTGGCAATATGTATGTGCTTTAGGTGAGGGCTGAGTTTGGCACATGCTAGGGGAAAAAAATGGAGAGCTAAAGGGGTAACCATTTGGTTATAGAATGGTATAAGAATACTTTTTGTAAATGTTAGTTTTATGCATGGAAGTACATTGAGACTAAAAAGCAATAGGTTGATCTGTCATGAGAAGGTTTTACTTCTCTATGTTTATTCTGAAAACAGATACACAATGCTGAAATTGCTCAGCTATGTGGTTAAGACCATATTATGATATTATTGCAACTCATTACTGAGAGAAAAATACATAATTTCTGTCTTTTTTTTTTGCTATTTTAAGTATCTATTTCTTTTCCTGTTGTAAGGAAGAAAAATCTCAGACAAACAATTAAAGCAAAACCTGTTTATGGAGCGATTCAGGGTTCAGAACATTGACGGGTTCTGCAGTGCAGTGCTGGAGTGCCAGTGCCTCAATATTGCTGTCCCTAACTGCGTGCCCTGAGGGAAGAGATCTATCAAAGTAGTTTGTGCAGGATCAAGCTATAATATGCTACAGACCTCATTATGTTTTCTGCTTGCCTTAAATGGATAAATATCCTCTGGATGATTTTCAGTGGGATCAGAGCTTTTCCCCTCGTTACTCTGTTTTGTGAAATATACATTATTTTACTTATTTTTTAAAAAGACTTCCTGTCTTACATTAGATTATTCACTGTAGCATCCCTGGTAACGATTGCCTGGGTGAATTTGAGAGTAGGAGTTCTTACCTTGTTACAGCTGGGGTTAAGAAACAGAGAAACGGGATGAGAAGAGAAAAACTCTGCTGAAGTTCACAACTTTTTAAGATCATCACAGTACTTGTCACCATTTTTCCTGCTACTACTTCATTAAATATCTGAATGTGCTGGGCAGATTTTTTGCCAGAAATTAAAAAGAAAAAGGAGCATTGGGAATGCAAATAGTCCCTAAATTGTAGTGCTTGAGAGATTGAGCAGCATGACCAGGAGACAACTGTTGTTAGTCTCTTAAACCCTTTTTACCAAGAATGTTACTAACAGAGAGGGCTGTCACTACTGCTCTCTCCCAGCAATTTGGAGAGTGAGAGCAGCCTAGGGGCCAGCTGATGCAGAGGCTTGTCTCCTGTAGCTGTTTTTGCAGCAATGGCATTAAGGCAGCTGCTGGATCCATGCTGCAGTGATGGATTTATGTTAAAGTGACATAAGACAAGTGACTCAGTTTTTGTGGTGCTACTTGATGCTGTGCAAATATTTCCTTAAACAAATACTAATGCCTTTCTTTGTATTTGTATTTGGTGGACTAGTGTTTAGTAGAGCAAGGAAGATCTAAAACATTAATATTTGCCATTCCTGTTTTCTGTTTGTAGTTAAGGCCAGAGTAGTGTGTGCGTATGAACAGGTTGCATAAGCAGAAGTAAATTTAATTGTCTTAAATGTTACAGTTTGGTAATGGATACATACATTGTGTATAAAATAACATTTTTATACACTAGTTAAGAGTAAAAGGAAATTATTAATTCATACAGAGAAGGATCAGTTTGAATTCCTATTAAATCAATCTGTTATACAAAGGTCAAAAATGTTAATTGATTCTGCGGGTGGGAGATTAGATAGAGTTGAAAAACTTCTTACGTGTCAGGCGGATACACTAATGTTACTCATTTTGTACGATACAGGAAGGAATAGTGTTCCTTGATCTCTTAAATTTCTAATCCTGCTAGATGCTGCACTGTGCTTAAAGTTCCTGATACTGAGGTAAAGGTCATTTCTGAAAGTTCATTTCCTATATGTTCGTAGCACTTGGTGTTCATTTCAGTGGTTGTTCATTCAGAACTATGAGAGCTTATGTTACGAGATTAGGATGTTTTATCCAGAGCAGGCAAGCACACATATTGTCGGTGCAGGGGATGCATGAAAAAAACATCTATACTATTTACACACTGCACCCCTATATTACAATTGACTGCATCAGTGTAGCGCACATCCTTTCTCTCCCTGGTAGAGTTTTGTTGGGCAGCACCTTGGGATCCATGCTCATGCTAGCTGTGGATGGAAAAATGGGTGATGGTGTAGGTGTGTGCTTCGTGGGTTTGATGGTGGTTGGTTTTTCTGGCTGACAGACAGAGAGGGGAAGCACAGGTAGGGCACTGATGCTACTGTGGCAGTTACTCTACCACTCTGAAGGAAAAGCAGGGAAGGGGAACACTGTTGGGAAAGTACAGGGCTGTGTGGTCTTCATGGATATGGAAAGCAGAAGCTAGGCAAACCTCGTTAGAAGTGTACAGTGTTGCACTGCACCTCACATAGTTTGTAGGTCAAAAAAGCACACCTTCTGTGTGAAGCCAAGAATTTATTGTTATTCTAATTGAAGTTGTAGCAGTCTAATCAAGATGTGTAATTTTAATTGAACTAATAATACCAGGTTATCTTGGACTCCAAAACCCTCATTAACAATATACTTAAAGTTGTTTATTAACGTCCTTGCATTGACACCTTTTGTGTCACTCTCAATCATGAAACATCCCCCTAGGTCCTGAGGTCAGTGTCTTTAGTCTTTGAGGATAGTGGGTCAGGGGTGTGTCGGCATCTTGGTCTCTTCTCTGGAGGTGGTGTGATACTGTCTGCATGAGGGGGAAGCTTCCCTGTTGGTCTTGACTCTGGGGCTGCATTTGTGTATTTGCAGTCTGTTCAGCCACTCTTTCTTTTCTAAGTGGCCCACAGGATAATTGCACGAGGACTGTTTATTTCACTTAGACCTTTATCACAATATGGTTAAAGCGCATCATGGCAGAGTGAGCATTAAGCTGTAGCAAAGGAAGCTCCTGTTAAGCTGTGGAAAATAGGTCATTGCAGAGTCAATGTCCAGCTATAGGAAATAACCTTCCTGACCCTCTCCTGACCAGTATTTGCAGTTGCGGCTAAAGCAGACCCATGACCATGTAAAACATTCCCTGGTGAAGCCCCAGGGCCAGAGTTGTGAAGCTGCTGTGGGCTGCTGATACCCATTGCTGGGGCTGCAGCTGCAAGGAGGAAGGGCTTGATGGGACATGGTGTGAGCACCCTGGGAGCTGACCAGAGGAGGGCTCAGGGAGAGAATGCTGAGGTGGGTGCAGAGAAAATGAGTCTTTAAATCCAGCAGTGAATAGTTTATCAGAAGGTCTTAGCACTCGGTTTGTGGGTTTAGGAAGACCATTCATTTGCCTATGCTAGGTACTAGCAATTCAAAAAGTTGCTTTTTTTCCCTTAAGCTTATGAACCAACCAGGCCAATTGGGGCACACAAGTAAAAATGTTTGAAGCACACATTGCCATTTTTGGCAATTTAAGTCTTGGATTGTGCTTTAAGCCTTTAAAAATGCCATTGATTTTCATTAGAAGGCTTTGTAATTGGTATCAGAAATGCTCTCTTAAAAAAAAAATAAAAAAATCTATGTTGTTAAGGACTTATACCGATTTCCTATTTTGGTCTCTTTCCAGTCTTATAAATTGGGACTTAATCAGGGCAACTGAACTGAAATAGATTTTATAGGGAATAACAACCCATTAATAAGATCTTTTGCTTAAATAAGTCTTTAATTGGAGCTCTGTACACTTGTGATACAGGAAAAATCTTGTGGGTTTCTTAGTGCTGTGACTTAATATTGACTAATTTCTTTTTTGAGAAAAAGATATGAAGAATTTCATTCCGAATTTTTAAAAGGAAATAAAGTCACATCTGGATCCAGCTTTATTTTCCTAACCAAGTGTATTTCAGGCATTAACAGAACTTTTTTTCAAAATGTCTGTCTGTAACCTTGTGTAGCAAACTTGATTCATCATCTTAGAGCTCTAAATTATTAAAATAAACTCTTTCATGACATTTTCAAGCCTTGTGAAAACCCTATTAAAGGTTTCCTCCCCCTACCCTGTCCTGTCCCATCAGTTCCCTCTCAGTGCTGGGGAGGGAAAGTCTGCCCAACTGAAGTATAGAAATGAGACATGTCCTTAATCAAAGGTGTTATAAAGGTTTCTCTAAGTAGATTGATTCTTCTCCCCACCCCCCTGTAGTAATTTTTCTTTCAGTCTCCATATCTCACTGAAATACCTGCAGCAGTTTTTGCCTGATAACTCTTGTCTTTAAAAAGCCCACCTAAGTCTCATCTCAGCTATACTCTGTTCATTTTCAGATTTTATTTGGAAAGGGCCTAGCTGAAAACACGTTCCCTTTTAACAAGCCCGTGAATGTGAGAGGTTGAGAGGTGTCCTGGTCTGTTGCTGCAGAGCTGCTTGATACACTGCTCTATCTCTGGCTGATTAACTTTAAGCACTACTCAATGTTGTGTAATCTCTAATCCTTGTATAATGAGGTGGTTGTGTTGCTGTTGCCTCTGTCCTCCCTGCAAAACGATCTTGTTTCTTACTTTCAGAGTTTCCAAGTAAGTGCCTATGTTAGCTCTTTGGGACAAGGGTTGCCCCTCTCAGCTCTAAGCCCAGGGCCTGTTCTGGGGGGTTTTGAGCTATAGCTATCAGACTACTCATTCCAGACTTGAGACTATAAAGTGGTGTTGGCATTTTTAATCCATTTGAACAGCCTTTACACTTCCTTTCGGAAGCAGAATTTCATTGATAATGAGCCATTTCTTCTATCAATGGTGAGCACAGCAGTGACAGGGCTTTCAGTGGTAGCTTTTTGTCTGCAAGCTGGCATACATCTTAGTACATCACAGTCAGTGTATACTGATGCTTACAGTCAGAAAGTAGAGCAGTAGATCACTTAAACCTATGTCAGTAACAGCTAGACGTACCAGTTAGCTCTACCAGCCAACAGCAAGATCCCTGAGGTTTGCGTGTCTAAGTGGTGCTCCAGGCATGTGCTGCAGCAGCTATGGAGTTCTTAGTCGTGAGTGACCAATGCAAGCTCAGGCCACGTCTTCTACATGCTGGAAAGATCTATGTGTATTTGAAGCTTAAGTACAGAAATCCCTGTATGGAGTTTGGCTTGTTTCAGCTGTTGTTTTGGGCTAAGCAACAGATTTGACAACCAATACCTTTTCCTGTGCAACTCTGCAGTTATAAAAAGTGGAAGAAGCTTAAATATGTTACGGCAGACATTTTAATACTTATGTTTTTAATACTTGTAGATTTCTGACCTATTTTCTGACTGAGAAAACAACTGGACTTTCTCCTTCCAAAGTAACTTGATTGTTACTAAGATGCTCCGTGTAATTAGCTCCCATCCCAGATTGCTTTATCATTCTGACTTGGAAGTACTACTGCTCTTTGAAAAGGAGATGTAGGATCTTTATTTAATTGGTTCACCATTTAACCACAAATTAGTCAGTAAATTGTAAATTAATAACTTTAAAGTTTATGTTCCAAGTTACTTACCTAAGGATTATTTGCATTGCTTTATGCAGGTGTAATAATAATTACCTTAGCTAATTAACACTCAACAGCTTTTCAGTTGAAAGGCAGAGTGAGAAAAGCTTAAATATTCTTTAAAGCTTAAAATTCATCTCAAAGTCTTATTTCAAAATTCTTTACATCTTCTCCCCAGCCCCAGAGTATGTAAAAATGGCCTTATGTAGCACGCAGACAGTCAAGTCCATTTTCCACCTCTTTGCTAAGAATCTTAAAAAACTGAGATTACCCTAGCTCTTCTAAGGGAGTCTACATCCTCCCAGTCAGTTTGTAAAGCTTGTAAACATGAAGTGAAAAAAACCAAGCAAAAAGCCTTTGCTCTACCTTAGGAGTTTTTTGGCTGTGTATATGAGTATAGCTATGGAACATGTACTTAGATTAGGTTACTTAGGTTAGTCAGTCAAGGGAAGAAAAATTAAGGGTCACTAATAGAGGGCCACAAATTGTAATTATTTTTTAGAGTTTAAAACCCAGAATGATTAATGTGATGGATAGTATTGGGGTTGGACATAGGGGCTGTGGCTTAAATGCTTCAGTTAAAAAAAAACCAAACAAACCCAAACAAGAAAACTTTTAAATTAAATGATGCATAATTGTGAAAGTTAATGAACATCTGTAAGTGAATTTTTTCCCAGTCAGAACCTCACACTTGTTACTAGAATGACTCACTTAAATACCTCTAAAATACTGTATTTTAAGAAACTCTTGAGTCTTTGCCTTCTTTGCATAGAACTTAGACTTGGCAGCTTAGTCTTATGTGAATAATTTTTTTCACTTGTTTCCCTATAGTATCAGAAACTCTTCAGCGTTCCAAAACCGTAACTGTTCTATCAAAACATGTGATAGTGTTTATTCCTAAATTATTGCTCTTCTCAGTATAGTCTACTTTTCTGACTTCTTCCTTTCCTTTCTTTTTCCCCTACACCTCCCCACCACCCTCCAAGCATGAAGCTGGAAAAGGTTATCCACCACCAAGAAACACATTTCTGCCATGTGACAATGGATTGTCTCTGCTGTTTGCAAAATTGACTTAAATGAGACACTTTTAAAAGTAAATGAAAACCCCAACCAACCAGCAAAGAACAGAAACAAAAACACCAACCCTGCAAAAAAACCCCAAAGCCAAAATAGAGTTTCCCAATTAAGTGCGCCTCCCAGGAGGAAGAAAAGAGAAAGAGAAGGCAAGGACACATGTATTACTGGCACAAAAGATACTCTATGCAATTTCTTTTTTTTTCTCATTGATCAGAAGCAGTGATTTATTTTTCAGAAGATACTGCTTAGCTCTAGACATGACCTTCCTTTAAGGGTGAGCTTGTTGAAATTGGTAGTGCTTATCAACCTTCCCTGAGACTTCTCAGTGGGTGTATGGAGCACTTTGCATGTTTATTTTGCAAGGGTCAAGCATGCTAGCTCTACTGAACTGGCTTTTACAGAGGGACATTGAACAGGATGCATGTACTGCTGCCTTGAGAAGAAGGTGGTTCTTTTTAGTATAGAGTTTCTAAGGGGATGGAGTATAACTATTAACACCTATTTTTAAGGCCTACATAGTGACTCTTGAGCTAAAATTGCTCTGACGGATATGCCTAAACTGAAGAAGCTTTGTGATGTGGCTGTAGCAGTGGAACATTGCTGGTGAGCCTACTGTACACTGAAATTTAATTTCATATTCCTTTGTGGAATGAGTTACGCTGGCAAAGCCACAACTCTGCCTGTGTAACTGCTGCTGTGGTGGGGGGAGGTTGTTAATTCCATTCTGTCAGCCAGTGAAAGAAAATAACTGCGGTGGTAAGAGAGAGGTGAACATGAACATGCTCTGGATTAATTTAGGAACTGTCCACATATGTCATGGTAGTGAAATAGGATTTGGTTTGGGGTAAAGAACTTGATGCATATGGTCTGCTACTATGATGTATATCTTGCAAGATAGTCAACTGAGGTTAGCATGGAAGCTGATGACAGAGTATTGACCTATTCATGCCTTCTTTCACGGAGACCTCACCTGAGCAACTGAGTTCTATTTACACAAAAAGAATAATAAGTATGGTTACATTTTCCCTGTTACAGTTTGTCCGCTGGGCTCTGTTCCATGAATAGCAGCACTGTTGTCAGACCCTCTACAGTCAAATATCAAATATTTTGGTGCCGTCAATACTGATGTGGGGACCAAAAGTGACATTAAGGTAGTGCATATAAGATGAGAGAAAACTGCTACTCAGAGGAGAACTCCAAGTTAACTGTAGCAAGTTTATTAAGGAGATCAAGAAAGCTTATGAGTGATAGAATTTAATGATGAAGATACTATTTTGCAGTGTTGATAATCTGAAATCATAAATTACTTTGCAGTGATACTGCCTTTAAATAGAAAAAGTTATGTAACATTTGACAGAAGAGGTATTTAATCCTAAATTAGTTTTTTAAGGAGCTATTGAATTGCTGAATTGCTGAATAACACATAACATGGAAAATTATAAATACTTCTATAATGAGAAAAGTTGCAAGAGGAATGAAACAAGGTGGGAGCTTGGAATTGAAAGGTGAAGGTCAAGAGGGACAGTTTGAACTATGTAGCAAAATTAGAAGCAATTGACTGAGAAGCTGCCCCTGCACAGTTGTTGAATCTTGTTCACTCAAAATGTACCCCATAGTTATTTTTCCACCCAACAGGAGGAGAGGGAGGCTGGTTGTCACACTGAACGTGAGTGCCTCCAAGGTTGAGAACTCCAGGAGGGTGATTAGGAGCAACATGGAAACACAGCATTGTTCTGTTACTCATCTGTATCACAGGCTCTTCGGTCCTTGGCTCAATTTAGCATGGCCTTGCAGCTGCTGCACTTACATGGCGGTGACAGTTCCTTGATAGCTGTGCAATTGCAGAGCTGCTCGAGTATGGCATACTCAGCTCTTCTGATGGCAGGGGCAGTTAGGATAGGCACCATTTTTTTTTCGAGTCCAGTCCCTGTCAGTATACTTTGTCCTTCTGTATGAAGAAATGAATGTGACTAAGTATGCAACTAGAAAGTAAATAAATTCCCTGAAAGCTGTGTAGGAGTCTAGACAATTTTAAATATGTACTTCAGTCGAATGGGGAAAATAATTGATATATTAAGAAGTTTGTCTTCTCGTCTTTTTGTATAACTATGATCAGATTTTTCTTTGTCTTCAGGTTTGGTTACGAAATGCAACATAGTTTTTTTTTAACTGGATTTTGTGTTTCTAAGTTTTTGTTGGAATATATCATGATGAATTGCACTTTGCTGTCAAATGTAATGTTGTCTTACCTGTGTGACAATCTTAATGTATAAATAGAATAGTTCCACTGAAACTAGTACAAATTTGCTCTGCAAAAGAGGGATGAGTCTTGGATGGCTGGCTCCAACAGCTTAATGAAACCTGGCTACTGGACTCAGCCTGTAAACAACACTGCTGCCTGTGTTTTTCTCCACCCCTACCCCATCCTCAAGTGTTAAAGAAATTAGCCTCAGGCCTCAAGTTAATTTTTAATCTGAAAAGTGAACATATTTTCAAAAGTGCTTTTCTTTGGTGGCTTTCCACTGCAGAGGCAAGACAGCTATCGCTTCCCATCTGGTTATCCATGCTGATGCTACCTGAGATCAAGTGATGCCACACAAAATGTGATCCCCTCACACTTCCAAACAAGGGTTACTTGAGGTCTGAGTCAGTACTGCTCCAGAGGGAATTTTTTGAATGTTTACCTCAGGATTCTGTTTCCTAGAAGATAAGCATAATACAGTCCTTTCCTTTGAGTATCCCACCTTCCAACATTATTTAGAAGGCACCCTTTTCTAGGGTATCTGACATGATCAATGCTGACAGCCAAACTGACAGCAGCAGCTTAAGAAGAGGGGGATGGCCATAGAATAGTGTGGGAAGCGGAGCAATGATGGTGGGGAGTGGAGTTTGCTGAAATGTTGAAATGTCTTTATTTTTGGAGGGTTGAGAGGAATGTAAGAGAAGGGAAAGTTAAGCAGTGTACAGCTGTAGTTTTCCTGATCCTGTTGAAGACAGACTGAGCCATGTTGAACACCATATTGAAACATTAGTGTTTCGGAGTTTTGTCAGTCTAACAGCGATGATGTTTTATAGACTCCTGACAGATCAAGTCTGTACATTTCTACCTGACGACATGAGACTGTGAAGGACTGAGCTTTCAGACCGAGCTTGTGGATTTTATACAGAATTTGTCTACTCATATCAGTTTATAATATGTGAGCTGCATCAGGGGAAGTTCAGATGGGGCGTTAAGAGACAACAAAAACACAGATGGACATGTAAACTGTTCTACGGAGTTTCCAGTCCTGTACATTAAAACATATGCAAATATAGTTGAGTGGACAGAAACCTGGAAAGGCTAGTTAGTTAACTTTGCTTGCATGGCGTTACTACTCACTAATTTATCAAAGTGAAGAATACAGACTGTATTATTTCTGTGAAGAAGTCTTCAAATCTGTAAAGACGTGAGGATTAGCTTTTATCAATTGCATTCTAATTTCCAGCTTAGTTTGGCTTAAGTTTTATATGTAATTCATATTTTACTAGGTGTTCTGAATATGAAACTTTGCAGCTTCTTCATTTAAAAGTTGAAAGAAACCAGACCCATACTAATGGCCTAAATAAAGATGTTACAGATTATTGAAAATGTTCTGATTTTGCTAAGGATGAGTGAGAGGTTCCTAGCAACTTCTTCACTTTTTCCCTGTGCTGTCAAGTAGCTTGTTATCTCTTAATGCAACATGTAGTAGACATGTTGCATTTACAAATGAGAGCTTTTGTAAACAAAATAGGTAGCAGAGATAGGAAGGGAGAAGTGCCAAACTGGAAATAGCTCTTATTTCTGTAATGGGCTGGATATCAAGTTCTCTGTTGATTACAAACATCTGAAAAGGGTTGGGCAGTGTGTATTTACTACATTACTAATACACCGAAGAATAAATGACTTTTTCGGAGATATATGATGGAGAAAGTAAGCAGTAGTTTGACAACCAAGAAAATGTTAGCACCAGTGAGAATAAAGCCCACCAGTGCTAAACAGTAATTCCTCTTTCTTTGGACACGTACTATTTGCTACTACCTTACTTGGGAAAATTGTGTTGAGATAACACCGCCGTAAGCTAGTAGATGTTTACAGTCTTTTTCTTGCTTGTAGCCTTTTCTGATGCAAATTTCAGAAAACTGCAGTTGGTTACTAGAATTAGAAGATGTTTGAATTTTGTTTTCCTCAGTCTAAGGATCTTAGTTTGTAAGCTGTAGTTGTCCATGGTGGATTTGTTTATAGTTAAATGCACAATTGTAACAGGAAATACTGAGTGGGAGTGACCTGACAACGTATTAAATCATAATTGTTTCCCTTGGGTTTCCTTTGTCCATTTGAAAATTACTAAAATTAGTCATATAAAAAAAGACCCCAACCTACCAAGACTATACACAGTATCATATCTATACAAAACTCCTTGAAAGAATTGAGAAAGATGAAGTCCATCTTGTTTATCTCAAATGGTGAGAAATCCAATTGTACTCTATCCTGCTATGCCAACAAAAGTAGTTTGACTAAATTGAAGAGGGTCATAAAATGTGAGGAATGTGACAGATTGATGAGTAGATGGAAAATGTTTATCCTGTAGAATGTGGAGGCTTGGGCATGAAGACCATCATCAATCTGTAAAGCAAATGAGGTAACTTGAGAAAAATGTGAGCTGAAGGTGGCATAATTTAGTCATAAGAAGTAATTTATGAAGCGTTCTCATTTTTTTCCACAAGATCATTATGCTGGTGTTGGGTTGAATAAATGACTTTCATATCGTGTTGTCAAAGATAGTTGTTGCAACCATTCACTACAAAAATGTGGCTCCTCTGTCCTCATTGTTTCCTACTGCCTGAGTATTATTTCAGGATACAATGAGTGATATTTTTCTATGGAAATGTATATGTTGTGAATTTTTTGGGGGAGAGCTAGGAAAGGGAGGCAAGAGGAACTGGGGGCAAGGTGGAGGGGGGGAGAGAGGAGAACAGCAATAAATAGGTGAGAAGAATTTTGTAGAATCCGATGTGAAAACATGGAATGTTGGTTTTGGTTTGGTTTTGTTTGTTTGTTTTGGTTTGTTGTTTTGGTTTTGTGGGTTGTTTTTTTTTCCTAGTTGTTGGTGGTGGTTGCTGCACTCTGTTCCATAGACATATTCCAGAGTTGTGAAAGGAGATGAACCTCCTTGCTGTTAAGGACATTAATTTTATACAAGTCCAGATCACAATTTTAGCAGTCCTGTGTGTCTGTTGAATGCACCTTTCCTCTGGTCTACAGAAAAAAAATGAAACAAACCCCTTAGTATTACCTGTTCTTGTAGTGACTAGGGATGTCCTATCAATAACTGTTAGCTTTTGTATGAGATGTGGCTATATTATTTGAGACTACTCGAACATTTATCTAAATTGTCTCTAACAGCTAATGGCAGGAAGCTAATTCTAATTGGCTGCCTTTAATGCGATGTCACCTGAAGTTGCCTATACCGCTAAATTTAAACATAAGTGAAATGACTTGTGTAGCCCAAGAGGAACTTCAACGTGTTTCTTTTCTGCTCTGGTTAGTAGTTAAAGAGCAGATCTCTCAATATTAGCCAGGTGCAATATGCTGCTTCTCACTTCCCTGTGTAGCATCAGGTATTGGCTGGTGCTGGAGGCTGCATGCCAGATTTCACAGAGCAGCAATGTGATCTGCTATGACAAATCCTGCAAGTTCTTTTGGGGAAGTGGAAAGCTGCTCTGCTTTGAACACTGATGCATTCTCCGCAGATTGTGTTTGTGGGTTTAGTGGCATGTCTATTTTTCTACATCCTGCTTCACAGTAGTAACATTTCCGTCTCTGACTGTTGGTATAGAAAAATTCTTCCAGTTTTATGTTACCTTACATGTCAGCATAAATGCAGTTAGAAGAATCTAAGTACTTATAAGGAAAGCAGCAAGGGCAAGGAGAAACAGAGGTACAAACCTATGAGGAATGCAGAGGCAGGGCTACCAAGTTTGCATGCCTATTGGCAGCTTATTTATTAGGTGAAAATGAAGAAAGATTTGCTGAACTATAACTTCACCACTCCAGAGTTATTGCCTGAAAACCACTCCAGTTAACTCATGTCATGTTTTGAAAAGGCTGTCATGTGACATTGCACGTGTCTCCTGGCTACAGAACCCACAAATGGGAAAGGCAGCCCCAGGCGCCAGAACATGCTAGGGGCCATCCAGCTGGAAAGCAGCTTTGCAGAAAAGGAACTGGGGTTCTGGTGGGCACCAAGCTGAATGTGAGCCAGCAATGTGACTGTGATGCGAAGGCAGCGAATGGTATCCTCGGTTGCTTTAGGAGGAATGTTGCCAGCAGATCAAGGGAGGTGATCCTTTCTTCTGCTCAGCTCTGCTGATGAGGCCGTACCTGGAGTGCTGTGTCCAGTTCTGGGCTCCCCAGTGCAGGAGATACACAGGCATACTGGAGGGAGTCCAGTGAAGGGCCACAAAGATGATAAAGGGACTGAAGCATCTTTCCTGTAAGGAAAGGCTCAGACAGCTGGAACTGTTCAGTCTGGAGAAGGCTCAGTGGGGGATCTCATCCATGTATATAAATAGTTGAAGGGAAGATGCAAAGAAGATGGAGCCAGGCTCTTTTTAGTGATACTCAGTGACCAGAGGCAATGGGCACAAACTGAAACACAGGAGGTTCCCTCTGAATATCAGGAGATGCTTTTTTTAGCAGCTCCGTCCCTGGAAACTTTCAGGGCCACATTGGACAGGGCTCTGTGCAACCTGATCTAGTTCAGGGTGTCCCTGCTCACTGCAGGGGTGTTGGGCTAGATGAACTTTAAAAGGTCCCTTCCAACCCAAAGCATTCTTTGATTTTATGATTGTACTGTGAGGGTGACCAAGCACTGGCATGGATTGCCCAGAGAGGCTTTGGAGTCTTCATCCTTGGAGATATTCAAAAGCTATCTGTACACGTGTGCTCCAAGTGTCCCTGCTTGAGCAGGGGGTTTGGATCAGATGACCTTCAGAGGTCCCTGCCAACCTCAAGCATTCTATGTGGCCTTGCTAATCACACTTCTGAGAAGCTAAAAGTTCAGCTGAACATTATTTTGGTTTTTTTTGAGATGACTTGACTGAATTACTGTCATGACTGCTTCTTTGTTAATTTTCTTAAAATCTCATTTCAGAACTTTACTATGGTAACAAAAAATAATAACATTATCACATCATAGTACCAAAAGAAAACTGTGTTCTATTGCAGCATTGCTACGATGGAACAAAAATACAATTTTCCTTTATGAAGAGAAGGGAGCAGACCAAAGAAATCAAGAGCAAAAGGGACAAAATGTTGCAGTATCAGTCAAATCAGTAATGAATAACAAAAGGGAAAGAAGAGGATGTTAGTGCAATGTTGAAGGCTTTCTAGCGCTGGAAAAAGGAATAGGGACTCCATTTTTTAGAAGGATGACTTTGCAGATCTTTACTTATGTCTGTTTTCAGGACAATGCTTCAGTGTTTTCAGAAATCTCATTGATAGAGGGAGCAAAGGATGTTAAAAGAATTGGGGATGGGGATGATGGAGATAATTTCATTCTTTATTTCTATCTAATGTCAATTCAAGGAACTTGAAAGCATAAAGGCAGCTTGGAGAATAATTACAAGATGACAGGAATGAATCTGCATTAAAGATAAAACTTTTTAGAGGCTTTGCTTTTATGTGAGGAAGATTTGAATTCAAAATGTAAGTTGCTGATACAGTGAACGTAATCTTGTACAGTTTTCTTGCCTTCTTATTTCTTCTGTTGCACTGTGAACTTAGTTTCAAAACTTTACTCCCCATCCCCGTTGCTGACAAGTTCCTATAAAATGAATGCTAAATCAGACACCTGTTTATAAGGACAAAATGCTACATTTTGTGTCCTGAATCAGTACTTCCTTCAATTGTTTGTGATAGTGGGATGAATTCTACTCATGCTTAGTCTAGTTTTAATTCCAGGATGACGTTCCCAACCAGTAACAGGAAAGGAGGTGGATTCCCTGCCCCTCCTCCCCTAGTTCACCCCCACATGAAACCAATTGTATTTTCAATTCTAAAAACACTGAAGAATTTTAAGTATGAAGGAAGAATTATTATTATTAAGAAGAATAACTATGGCTATCATTCTTAATTGTTATAGGTACATATACATGGATGTTGGTTGTGTATTTCAGGTAGTATCTGTAGTTTCACTGTGTCAGCAGCATAATGGTCAATAAAACCAGACAAACAATCTTTATTCCAAATAGTGGGTGTGGGTTGTTTGTGTTTTTTTTTTATTGTTTAAGACTGGGTGTACTGAATGTGAAAAATGAAAGTATAACATTAGCAGTGAAAGGAAGAGAGAAAATGGCCTCAAGTTGTGCCAGTGAGCTTTAGATTGGTTATTAGGAAAAATTTCTTTACTGAAAGAGTGATCAAGCCCTGGAACAGGCTGCCCAGGGAAGTGGTGGAGTCACTACCACTGGAGATATCAAAAAAACATGTAGATGTGGCACTTCAGGACATGGTCTAAGTGGTCATCATAATATTGAGTGGACGGTTGGACTTGATGATCTTAGAGGTCTTTTCCAACATTAATGCTTCTATGATCCTGTGAAAGGATAATACAGAGTGCTATAGGCATCAGAACAAAGGTGTCTGGAACTTTGTTATTCTTACCTAAGACTTAGCATACTATGAAAACCTCACAGTTGTAATTAGCTGGCATTTATGGGGAAGAAAAAAAAAAGTATAAAGATTGTCACCAGAAAATAAATGATGCCACTGTTCACCTAGCAGAGTCTGAGTTGAGGTAAAGGGTGGAGGATTAGGAGCAGGCAAATCTGATTTTTGGATCTTCTCACAGCCTTCCTAGAATGAGATCCTTGGAGAAGTGTGTGGGATGTTGGGGATTTTTGTCTTTCTTCTTGCATGTTGAATGATTTATGAAAGATTCCAGTTGACTTGTGCAGTGATTTCAGACATCTACCCGTGCTCTGACAGAATCTGAGAAGTTGAATGTTCATGGCGATGACCTAGGGCTTTTCCATTTATTGGCTGATATTCTGGAACAGACCACACCAGAAGCGCAGATTCTTGATCTAGATGTGATCTGTTCTAAACGTTCAGAATTGTCCATGACTCAACAAGACAAATACAATTATTTGTACTTTAGGGAATTCCTTGGGATGTGCCTGGCACCTTGCAGATTATTTTACTTAGAGTTTATGGTTGAAAGAAACAAAAATGTTACCAGGTGCACCTTTCTTACTTAAAACAGCCAACCAACCAACCACATTTTTTTCCCGAGCCTCTCCAAGACTTGTCTGTTGTTGCTTTTGGTGAACTTGAGCCCAGCCAAATAGAGTAGATCATTGTAATTTCTCAGAAGAAATAAAATGTGAATTGTATTATTATTATTCAAAGACTACATTCTAAATCAGCAAGTATCTGAAACACCCTGCTTAAAAAAGACCCCATACTGCTTGCACAAATTCCCTTCTGTTTGACAATAGAATATAATGCTTTTCCACAGTCTGCTTTTTCTGGTGCAGAAATTATTTTAATGTATGTTTGCATGGGTAAATAATCCCCAAATACTTGTTCTTAGGGTAATGGATTGTTCAGTTCATTCAAGTGGTAGGTAAGGATGAAAGAAGTGCAGATTTAACTGTGTGATGTATGTTTGCTTTAAAAAACAAACAAGCCCAAAGACAGCAACAAGAAAACCCCTGAGACAAAAGCCTCCAAAATGCCTACATTTTAGCCTATCATTTATCCTTAATCTCATCTAATCAGCTGTTCAGATCTCCTCCAAGACTCTGCCTTTGTGGGATTGCACAGTATATTGCACATGTGGAGAGAGAGTAAAGTAGACTTAAATGTAATCATTTAACTCTGTTTTCTCTTGTTGAATTTTTTTAAGGCTATGTGAAATGATATTTTCAGTTTTATTGCTAAGTCATAACCAAATTAATCTGAAATATTGTAATTCTGATGTTAATGCTCACTGCAAAAGAGGGAATTTTATTTATTATGTTTTTTATTAAACCTTTTTTTTTTTTTATACGTCATGGGGGAAAAATAACTTGAGCTTAAGTAATAGTGTCACCCTTTACTAAGATGCATTTATTTTGCCCAAGAATTGAGTGTCTTACTCAAGAAGTGTTCTGATTACTCCAAGGGTACTGCAGACACCCAAAGGCATAGCCTCACATTGTTCTCATTTGGGGGATTTTCCCAGAATGTAAATTATTCTAAAAATCTGGAAATGAAGCAGAAAGTATGGGACATCCTGTAACCTAGATTTTTTTTTTTTCCCTTCTTTTTTCTTATTTATTTTTAACTCTCTTTCTTCTTTGAAGTGCAGCAATAGAGTAAGAAAACTAGAAAAATGTTTTGCAGGAGACTTTTTCACGAAACAGGGAGCTCAAGCCAGTCCATGTGGTGGCCTTTCCCTGAAACATTGAGCAAAATTGTGATTTAGACATTACTTTATCTCTAAAGCAACATGTCCCCTGGTGAATACACATCCTTGTTAAATTGCTGACGCAGATGATTAGACTCTTTGTTAAAAGCTTGAAATAGATTCAGAATATCTGTCTAGCTATTCTCAAGGTCCACCTTTAATCTGGCAGGTAAAGATAGTATTTCTATTTTGTTTATCTGTACCCATATATTCATGGAGATCAAGATTTTCTATAACCTGTTAGGTTATTGATAACTGATTTTAAAAGTTTTTTTCTTTTTTTTTCAGTCTTGAAGTGTTCTTGTGGCTCTCTTTCAGTGCACCTTCTTTGTACTATGGCTCTCAGAAGTTCACCATGTATTTGGCACTGGGTTATTAACTGTCTTTTGACTTTTATGGTCGTTCATAGGTATTATCTGTGTTCTGTCCCATTAAACAGAAACTTTCACATCTGTATATACCTGGCAGGTTTACATCCATTTACTGTATAGCATGGTGACTTTCTAGATCCATTTTTGTAACATTTCAGTGGACATGAAGGCATGTGCCTTTAGAGAAGAACATCAGCATTATTACTGCTTTCAGCTGAGGAAAATTGTCCTTCTGTATTCTGTTCATTAATATAAAATGTTATCTTGATAGACACATAATTACTCGTTATTATTTTAGCAATAGAGCATTTACGGAGGTATTCTTTTTATTCAGCCTGCTTAGTATCGTAAGAACAGTTCTCAGTAATTTCACTTGCACAGTAAGATTAAATCTGCTGTTCACAGAATTTTAAGTGGTATTTTAACTTGTTCGTATCAATTTATAAGCTATTTTTGGTTTTTATTGATTGATGTATTGTATAGAACAGGTATGCTGCACTGAGATTATTTTGCATTACAACTGGAGGTAGGGATTTAGATCTACATTCAGGATTACCTCAGGGTCTGAAGACAGGCAGCCTTACTATGAGAATATTTGAGACTATCTGCCCTGTCTTTGGGGGCATTGAAGTTATACAGCATTCATCCCATGCAGGTAATTTGCAAATGTGGCACACTCTCCCCTTCCCTTTAATGTAGCTTAGTCCTGCACATATTTGACTGCTTACATCTGTAAGGCGTAAATCAATACAATTTTTATTAAAAGTAATAACATCTGAGTTTTGTATCATGTTTCATTTGTAAACTGGAACTGCTGCATGAATAGAAGTTATGGATATTCAAATTTTATAAGTTTGAAAAGTAATGCCCTCTTTGTCAGGGGATAAATAATAAAATTGTTTTTAAAAGTCCATGTATCTGTATTCTGGAGACCATTCAAATACGAGACAACATAGAAATCACTGAAATCGAATTGTGGGTGTAAACCTTAATGCAGTAATTTAAGTTAACAGAATTCCAAACCTGAGTCTCAATCTATGTGCTGAATTGCTGTGTAAAAACAAACAAAAGCCCTCTAAGGCTGTGTTTCCTATTTTATGTAGTTATAAATGAGACAGATAACATAGTCATGATATAATTCTCAAGGACAATCAATTACCAGAGATCAGGGCCTACACCTATTTATAACTGGATGCATAATGTAATTTCAAATAATGAAATTTCAAATATTTTTTCTTCAGAGGATTTGTGGACTCTCAGATATGTATGTTCTTACTCCAGGGTACCAGTTTTGAATATTTCTGGATGTACCTTAGCTTTCCTGAACAACCTTTTTAAATCAAAGGAACCCTCATTTTGACATATGTTCACAGCAAAAAGAGATGGTGTTAAGGGGTCAGAGAATTTTGCTGCATACTCCGTTTTAATGGCTAGCCAAAGTAATGCTTCAAGTGTGTATTTTGAGCATATATTTTCCTGTATACTTTGTGGAGAAAATTGTGACAGTGTGTGTTCCCCTAACCTTAGTCCCTTAAATTTTGTGTTTGAAAGAGGAGATAACTTTAATCATGTTGTTGCTAATTTGTAGTCTACACTGAAATCTCTGCATCTCCTAAACAATCCAGGAGTGCCCTTTTTCCTTCACTTCCTTTTCCTAATGAATGTGTAAGATTTTTCAGACTTTGATCATTCACTGACCTTTTTGTTATGGAAGTAGAAACATTTTCAGCAATTAGTTAATGTGAGGAGTTCACTACCACAGCCTGATAGTGAATTTTGACCTTGCTAGAAAGAAGTGAGAGAAGAGAGTCATAAATGCGGGAACAAATGTTTTCATACTGGTGGGATTTCTAAAACTGTTTATTCTACTTTTTTTGTAGACAAGTGTTTTATTTGTCCATGTGAATAAATTACTTAAATGGTCTAATACTTTCAGATTTTTTTTTTTTTTTTTGCTAGATGCAATAGATAACCCAATGAAAACCTTTTAAATAAAGGGAGTTAGCTCTTCAGGTGTGTTCTCAATTTTTTGTTTGCATCATCTTTCATTTAGGTGCACAATTTAGTAGATAGCCACTGAAGGGATGTGTTTTTAACAAAATGGATGAGGTAGCGCGTTTCGGATTATCCTGTTTGAGACGTGATTTTGTTTTCATGTGTAGCGGGCTGCAATGAAGCATTCAGATAGCTCATGGAGCAACAGCCCTGTGTTGGTTAAACAAGTTAAAAGGGCTGTTCCCTTTTCAAACTGCATGCATAATTTTGCAGTATTTGCTTTCTCCCATAAGAAAATTTTGCTGTTGGATGTTATCAGTCCAGATGGTTCCAAGTGTGAGATACAAGATACAACTTTTAAAACTACTGTTTCCCAAGTGTTTCCCCCATCTCCTCACCTGCAGCATTTTCAGCTTCAATTACTTTCCTGCCATTCATCGGTTTAGGCTGCTGTTGGAGGTTCTTGGTGAGCTGTACATTAAACACTTGTTTTTCAAGGTTGGTTGTATCATGGTAGCTGGCACAGTGGAATCCATGTGGTAAAGCATTATTAAAATGTATCTCTGTCTTCCAGCTTCCTTTATATCTGACATTTTTAAAACTTTTCATAAAATCATCATGTGATAGTGACAGATTAATTTGGTCAAATCGAGCTTCTAAACATGGCATTATTTTTGGTTGCTGAAAGATGAGTAGCTTAAATACCAACGGTTAAACAAACTAAAATAAATAATTCCAAAGAACTTTTCTGTATAAAATTTACAGATTCACTTTCTTGTCTGAGAAAAATAACTATCATCATACAACTGTCACCACAAATAAGGAATCTAGCATTATTTACATAGTTCAGGAAAACTGTGTTTCTGGTGGAAATTTACCATGAGAGCAGCTGGGCAGTGGATTGGGTTGCCTAGAGAGGTTGGACATCCTCATTCTCAGGAGATTTTCAATACCCAGATGGATAAAGCCCTGAGCAACCTGGTCTGATTTCATAGCCGACCCTCCTTTGAGCAGCAGGTTGGCTTGGGTATCTTTCCTTTCCAACCTCAGTTAGCCTTTGATTCTGTGACATTCAGATGAAGTCACCTGCTGCTACTGAAAACGAAGTAATTGTGTTGCAGCACATACAACTCTCTTCTCAGTTGTACCTTCTACAAAGATAGCTGAAGTGGGAATAGGACACAAGAAAAAGGAACATGGGAAAGTTAAAGAAGTAAGTAGTGCCTAGTGCCAGAAACCTTCCATAAGTGAATGTTTAGAATTTTTTTAGTTGCCTTCTGATGTCAGGAAAGTTTAGTGGCCTCAAAATGTGGCTGTTCATCAAGCAAATATAGGAAGTTAATTGACTCCCAGTTTGTGAAAGGATAGGTTAGCTGGTCACAGGCCAAGATGTCTTTGCAGTCCTCTGGTGAAGTGTGTGCTGTGCTTGAAACAAATAAGGTTTGAGATCTATCTGGAAGAAGGTGATAGATTTCTAGATACTAAGAGGAGATGTACCAAGCTCAAAGAGCTTGCTGCAGAATGCAGTCCAGAAAACCAAGAGAGGGGGAAAGGACTGGAAAATCAATAAACTCACTCTTTACTTGATATACATAGAGTTACTTCCTGTGATCTTTACATGGTGTTTTTAGCATTATTTAGTTTTGCTTGTGTGCAGTGTTCACAGCTTAATTTATTAGCCACCCAGTCTAGCACTAAAGCATTTCTCTTGTAAACAGGAGAGCAGTTGGAGCTCAGGCTACAGAATATTTGGAATGGTGTGAGACTTCACTTTATTTCCCTTGGCAAGAATGGCAATATGCATGAGTTCTTTAAAACAAATGGTTTTCAAGTTCTTTTATGTAAATGTCTAAGGCCATCTGCACAGGCAATGAAGAGTTCCCAGGGGACTGATTGTGGATTTTTTGCTTTTGTTTTTATCATTCACTGTTGCCTTATTTTTAGTGCATCTGTTACTACTCTTACTATAGTGTCTGTGGTAGCCCTGGTCTCGTAGGTTGTAAAGAGAGACAGGAGGGAAAAAGGACACATTGGTGTTTTGTTTGTTTGTTTTTTTACCCCCTTGACAGTTGTCAGGGGCACTGGAAGAATTCTGTGAGTAGGAAGGGTGGCCTCGGAAGGAATGCTTATAACCTGAAAGAGCTGTCCTAGTTTTTTGTCTCCTGAAGGTACGGGAGACGGCAGCTACGGGGTGGTATGCAACCCCTTGTCTTGCTCTATCCTGCTTGTATGCTTTGTGAATGCAAAGGTACTTCTGTATTTTGCAACAGACTGCTTTGTATTGCTGAATAGATGAAACTACCAAAGAAGTCCTTCGATATTAGAGGATAAATAAAACCTGATATAGACTTCTTGACATCTAGTCTGAGTCTTCACTCAGACTTCACTTTTGCCATTTGGTATTAATCTGTGTCTGTACTTCTCAAGGGCCTTCATATTTTTAGCATAATGTATACCTGCCAGAGGCTTTTCAGAATATCTTGCTACCTGAAACAGTGAGATCAATCATGTAGGCTAAAGTAAGTTTAGGAACTGTGTGTTATCCTTAGCTTCTCAAGGTAATGAGATGTTTCGTCTATTTGTTAGAAACGTCTGGTATGGTCTCTAACATGCTGTCCTTTATAAGAGAAGATAATATCTTAACATTTTCAGTTTGAATAAAGTGGTTTCACTGATCAGATTAGAAAATATTTAATGTTTGAGAGATTTCTATTGCGTACTAAAAAGAGTTAAAATGCCACTGTTTTGAGAAAAACCCATGTTGCTTACATTTGTTCTAGTAGCTGAGCGTTTTGTTACAGTATCATACTTCTCAGAAGCCTTGGCTGAACGTCCCTAGCAGTTGTGGGAAAAGATTTTCAAGTTTCTTGTAAAACAAGAGAATGATTTTTATTTATTTTTTAACGCACATTATTGAAAGAGATTGACTTTCAGTTGGTGAAATTCCAAGTCATGTAATGAGCATTATCGTTAGTGAATTGAGATGTATTTTAACTTTTAAAATATGGTGTTTAAAAATGAATGGGCAGAATACTTGAGTCTAGCTGCTTGGGAAGGGTGAATGGTTAAGTATGGAGGCTGCATTTGAAAATTAATTGGCCAGTTCTGCAGCTAAGTGCTGGATAGTGACATAAAAATACCAGCAGCTGTCTTCATTCCATTACAACAATTCTTTGTGGGTACTGAATCCAACCCTGACATACAGAGGTGGGAAGCTAGAGCTCAGCAGCCATCTTGTCCTTCTTTTCTTCATTCTCATTTGTCTTTGAAAATACAATGAACCCATGCTTTAATGCCCTTGAAAAAGTGAGCAAGTGAAGTTGCTGTCTGAGTAACATACATGCCTCTGGGCAATGCATACTCTCTCTTTTCAGGTTTTTTTTTTTTTTTTCCTTAAACAATATTTTTATCCTAGATCAGTGAACTGACTGACTGGTAGAAACAATAGACTAGATATTTATAACCGTCAAGTGCCGCTGTTGTTTTTTTTTTTTTAATACCACCTACTTGGTTCTAAATATTGAATATTTCATACTAGTGAGTTACAACACTTTAAAATATCTTTAGAAGTATGAGTTTATTGGGTTTTGTCACTAAATTCTCCGCTCTCTATACTCTTGTGTTTCTAACTGAATTATTACATGTTACTTATTTCAATGTTTTTGGATTCTTTCCTTGCTAGTCCATGCTTCACTTTTTCATATGTATTGCTTACACTTTCTAATCTAATGACTCTGCCTTTCAAGAGAAGGCCAACAGTATCCTGGCTTGTATCAGCACTAGTGTGGCCAGCAGACTTGGAAGTGATTATCCCCATGGACTCCGCGCTGCTGAGGCCATATCTCGAGAATTGCATTCAGTTTTGGGCTCCTCACTACAAGAAAGACATTGAGGTGCTGGAGTGTGTCCAAAGAAAGGCAACAAAAACTAATGAAAAGTCTAGAACACAAATCTTATGAGGAGTGGCTGAGGGAACTGAGGTTGTTTAGCCTGGAGAAAAGGAGGTTCAGGGGAGACCTTTATTGCTTTCTACAACTGCCTGAAAGGAGATTTTAGCAAGATGGGGGTCAATCTGTTCTCCAAAGTAACAAGCAAGGGACAAGAGGAAACAGCCTCAAGTTGCACCAGGGGAGATTTTGGTTCCATATTGCGAAAAGTGTCATCACTGAAAGGGTTGTTAAGCATTGGAAGAGGCTGCCTGGGGAAATGGTGGAGTCACTGTCCCTGGAGGTATTTAAAAGACCTGTAGATATGGTGCATAGGGACATGATTTAGTGGTGGATTTGACAGTATTAGATTAACAGTTGGACTTGATGATCTTTAAGGTCTTTTCCAACATAAACAATTATATGATTCTGTGATTAAAAAAAAGACATCTTCACATGCATGAAGGAATGGAGAAGTGTGATGGCAGGTAGAGAATCCCAAAATCTCAGATAAGGGATCCCCTGCCATAGTCTGTCTCAGGGTTATTTTATAAGCCCCACATCCTAGGGTTGACTCCCATCACTGAGTGTCAGTGGGAGTAGCTCTTTTTGAGCATCCACTGGAGTGTGTGTGTGGGGTCACTGCTCAGGACTATGGAGCACATTATGTGTTGCAAGGGAAGGGCATTTCAGGATTACTCTAGCCAACAAGCAGGTTAAGTGCCTTGGGAGCCAGATATGTGTGCTGAGCACCTGAAGGAGTCAGCTGCTGGAGGCCAGAGAGTCCAGGACAACTGCTAGAGAGACAGTGGGGTTGGGTTAGCAAGTGAGGTAGCCTTGCTGCTGCCTGTACATGTCAGCGTCACATTTTCACAACCATACAAATTTGACACAGGTTTAAGTGGTAGCTACTTGACCTTTCTTTACAGGGCTCCTTTCTCTTCTGCTGTTGCGTGTTCATTATTGTGTAATTGGTTTGCTTTCAATCTGGAATCCAGCAGTTGTCTGTATGGGATCTAGTCCTGTCCCTTTTTTTTTCTCATGCTGTGTTGGACTCTGACTCCATTTTTGTTGTGTGCACTCGCACATGCTGCACGCTTACTAACCACAGTTGATCATCTGGGTGTTGGGAGTAATAGCAGATCAGATTGATGGCAGTTGCCCTAAAACTATCCTTCTCTTGTGATAGTTCCTATTGACAACTAATCTCAGTATTGGTTTTTGAACAATTATATTTTTACTTTATTTTTGTAGACCGTGTTTCTGTAGCTTTTTTTATGGTGACGTGAGATGGTAGAGGGATCACTTTGATTCTCTTAGGATAATGCAGAGGCCTCTTTCACTGCAGTTACAGCCATGCTGATTTCTAAGGGAAAAGCAAAAAAATATTTTTGGCTTGCTGTATCTTCTCTGCTCCAAAATATTGCCACTTGAGGTCTCTAGCTCATTTAGCGACCTCAAAATACATGGGTTTGTCCCTAGTCCTGTCCTTCAGCAACGCAGTGCAGAATTTGCAGAAAAGATACACATTCATATGAAAATTAGTCTAGGCAAACTGTCAAGTAAAAGACCATTTTAAAAAAACCGTAACACTATCAGAAATATGTGTGTTGCTTGCCTTTTACGTGGAACATCAGAATCAAATGGTTCGTTACCACATGGAGGATATTCAAAACAGTAAAGTTCATTGTAATTGAAAGCCTATTTATATTAAATGGTAAATATTCTCATTTTTAATATGAAGAAAAACATTCATTAGAAAAAAGTAATTAATTTATTTTGAATTGAATGCAACGTGGGTTTAATTTTCAGAACATTGCCTGGGGCAATGGCTTGACATTTTCTTGAAACTGATCTGATTAGTTCTCAGACTTATGCTGAGAAGTGTCACTTACTATGGAAAATACCTTTTTAAGCAGTGAACCTCAGGAAAGAAAAATTATTTTTTTCTTTTTGTTCACAAATTGCTTTGTGCATTTCAGTGGCAAGGGCAATAGTTAACTAATTGTGTATTGAGCTTGTTTTTATATGATTATGGAATCAATTCAGAATGCTAACAGAAGAATGATATGGATTAAACCACGTCCATTGTGCTATTTTTGTGAAGGTGACCTTGAAGAGTATGTGTAAAGGCTTTTCGGATTGAAATTTCAATAGACTTCTGTAATTCTTATGATGTGAAGCTCAGGATTGCCTCTGTAATGTCTCCATTAAATGAAACGGGCTTTTTCATCTGAATTAGTGGCAAAGTTGTATTATACACTCAAGACATGGGTTTTGAATGAGTGAACAAATATAATAAAGTTACATAATATAGTTTACAGGACTTGCTAATAGAAGTGTTTTGCCTATACCATGATTCAGTACTGTAAAGATTCCAGTGGATTTACTAGATATTCCTGGACAGTGAAATGCTGTTTTGAAGTATGATATTCCAATCAGTATGGTTAAACAGCTGGTCAGCTTTACAGAGCTTATAAACAAACTTTGACTGTCAGATTTCATATAGTGCAAAGTGTAGGTTTCTGCCAAAAGCACTGTTTGCATATCTGAATCAAGATCTGTGGTTGTTGTATATGGCAACAGCAGCAGAAGGCATTGTCTGGGGGATGGTAATCTTCAGCGCTGTTGTGGCTTTAATGATTAGATTTACCACTCTAGACTATTTTGCCCTCTTTATTTTAAATCTTTAGATTGCTTATGATATCTATTATTTAAATTCTCCCCTGTATCTTCATTTTTAAAATAAAAAAGCAGGGATTTAGACCTCTTCTCTAGATGACTTCAGTGAAATAGTTTACTGTCCATTTTAATGCATCTTACTTTCTAAGTAGAGGATTTTTTACATGACAGTAAAGTTGATATATCTTACTGCATTTATCTATCTGTATTTTCTTTCAACGTTTAATGTTGTCGTTGTAAACAAAACTCTGTTTCCATGGGACTTCAGTCTAGCCATGAAAAAGAGAACAGAAAGCCATTCTTTTAATATTTCCCTGGGCTCTGGAAAATATCATGTGCACTTCCAATTAAACCCTATTAATATTGAAGAAAAATTCTTTGCAGAGGAAAGAAGTTGCATTTGACTGGCATGTATGGTGCAGGTTGCGGCACAGAACGTAGTCTCTGCTAGAAATAAGGCGAGCTCCTTAAAACTGTTAGAATGACTTTGATCTTCCTCTGAAATGAACTCAACCTTCCACTAAGCTTGTCACTAATACTGACTTACATAAGCATTAACATATGAACATTTAAGTGGTTGGATATGCAAAGTGATGTATCTAAAAATTAATTCTGACCTCTGTTACTTGAAATGTCCATGGCTTATAATTAAAAAAAAAAAAAAAGAGAAATATTTTCAGCACTCAGACACTTTGTGACAGAGGTTAGTATATTTTTTTTTATTCCTTCTCTCTAATTCCCAGGTTTAGAGATACAGAAGAGGAGAGGAAAAGAGAAAACATTCACCCAAGGTGAATTAAGAAGGGCAGTGATAGGACACAGGTCTCTCTAGTCCCAGTCATATGACCTTCCTTATTCTTAATCAAATTTCCTTTCAAGCAGTGTTAGCTGTAATTAAATAGAATCAGTTCTATCTCTAAGCTTCATTAAGGTGTTATTAAGAAACTAGGAAGATGAGAAAAGGATGTCAGAGTTCTTCAGCAGCACCTTAAATTCTGCTTATAAACTGTAATGTAATTTCATATTCCTGTTTAATTGTTAGGGACACAGGTTTCTATCGAACCCTTCCGAAACATAAAAATGCCAGTTGTGTACTAAAGGAGCATTCCAAAGTAAAAAAATTGAGTCATTTGACTCATTACCCTTAAACATTTTTGGGGTCTGGAAACAACAAAACCTACCTGGTGGGGTGGAAAGTGTCTCTGCGTGTGGCAGGGAGGCTGGAACTAGATGATCTTTAAGGTCCCTTCCAACTCAAACCGTTCTATGATTTTATGATTTTAATTGTGGGGAAAAAAATTGCTTAAATGCGGTACTTGATAGCTTGGAAGAATCATACATGTTGTGACTGAAATATATCTTGATGGAAGTTCATGTTTGGCACAATTAGAAAATAGTAAGTTTTCAGTTGCTTGCTTTTGATGCTAAAATATAATTCTGAAATACTCAAGTAACAGATTTGGCTTTATGTGATATTGTGCTTTGCTTTGGTTTTTGTTGTTGTTGTTGTTGTTTAAACATAATAAAGTTTACAGTTTCAGGCTTTTATCCATAAGTAGAGGTCTAAAGACAGTTCAGAGAATTGTGTGACTCTGGGGAGATGCATCTTTCAAAGGAGGAAAAGAAAATGTAATGTTGGAAGGCTGTTTAAAACCAAATGGTTGAAAACTGTTAACTTTTTCTTAGAAGTGAATCTGTAACACCATATGTGAACATTTTAAAGTAGTTGTTTTAATTACACAGTATTTTAAAATTTGCAGCATATGCTTGTGTGTTGGGATGACTAGTTGATGTCCACTGTTCACAATGTTCCCAGGAGCAGGAGCTGTGCTCCACCATTATGACTTTTTTTTTTTTTTTAAAGTAATGGTAATGGAAAACTACAAGCACTAGGAGGTAATGTCAGGGTGGGCACTAAGCAGGCATTTTGCTCTAAAGTTCATCTATGTCAAATTGCCTGCAGTCCCTGTGAAATTCATGAAGGAGCTAAAGTTAAAGCCATCTCCTTAATTTCTTTTGAAATTACTTTTCCAGCTGACTTTAATCATCTGAGAGGTAGAGGACAGAGGATGTGTTGTGTAAATGCATTGGTTTGTTTCTTTGGTTTGCCTTGTTTTTCTCTGAAGAGGAAGCACAACCAGTGTTATCTTTGTTAGGCAGTCTTGCCAATATGCCTTATCCCTGGCCAGTTTCTTCCCTGTTCCTAGAGGGGATAAAAGAGCTTTCATCCGCTTCTCCTCATCACCTGCACTATCTGCAGAGCTCTTGTTTTGAGGCATTTCTTTTATGTCTTTGCTAATCTGGGGTCTAAGCAATTGGCCTTGTTTAGTTTCAAGCACCACTAAATTGAGCCAGGGACTAAGGAAGGGCTAGCAGTTCAAATCCAAGCATGGCTCTGATAAACTGTACATTGATTTTAAAAAAAAAAAAAAAAAAAAAAAAAAAAAAAAAAATCAACCAACCAAAACACTTTTTTTAACATTTACTTCAGCACTGTGCTTTAGGAAGAGATGACTCAAGGAACTGCATCGTCCTTTTTTCTCCCTTCACTTGTTCTTTTTTGTCTTGGCATTTTCCTTCTCTGCTTTCTGAATTCGCAAGTTAGCTGTATTAAAGCAGCATTTTACTCCTCTCTTGCTTTTTTCACTCTAAAGATAAGATATGCTTTCATTACTTCTACCGTAAAACCTAATGAAATGGTATGAAATACTGGATGCAATAGGTCAACCCTCCCCCACAACGACACTTGCACGCAAAGCGTGCTTTCTGCTTTGTGAGCATCAGCCGTGTTTTGAGCAGATTGAAACTGTGTTTAAAAAACAAGGTGCATGGTAGTTCCTGGATGGAACCACAGGGCTCTCTTGGTCCAGTCAGAAAATGAGCAAAAACTAGAAATCTACATAGGTTAAAAAGTGCAAAAACTATTTTGGACTCTGTCTGTGTTTTTGAGAATTTAGGCACATTTGGATTCTGCATGAAGCAGATTCACACCAACAGACTGACACAGACTGGCTATAGGGAGTTACTAATGCAGGTGAAGGGAGAGCTTTTATTTAGGCTTCCATTTAGTTTCACTTGAGCTGATCCCTTTGGGAAGAGATTTCATCAGCTTCACTGCACTCTAGGAAAAAACATGAAGGCCTAGTTGTAGGCTGAAAACTGGACTACGGTATGATTAGTGAATGACGTGGCAATGTAGAGGGACCCAGTATATCATATGAGATTCATCATATGAAAGCCTGGGATGCCCACTCTCTTTTGCCTAAGAAGTTTCTTCCAAAGAACATGCCGTGTATTCATCCAGATGGGTTTAGCATCCTGAGAAAAGGCATGCCACAGGAGAAATAATAGGCATGGGTCTTCACTCTCTAATTCACTGACATTTTGCTACTGAAAGCTATTTATTTTCCATTCTGTGCTGAGAAAAGCACACTTACCGTGTTCTCCCCATCTTCTTGGTACTAGCAGAGAACCTGATCTGATGCCTTTTGAAAACTTGCACAGCTCTTATTTTGAAGACCAGTATCTCTAAGGTTTTCATAGTGTTTTGATCCTGAAAGCAGATGCAAGAGGAAAGTAAAGCTGCTAGTGTGTTGGTTCCAGGAGAGATGTAGCCTCCAATAACCATTCCCTCCCAGGTATATTTCTGGGGACCGGCTTTTCTTCCTGAGGAATTCAAGCATGGTCCTTCAGCTTCTGAAGACAAACTGGTGCCTGTCAAGGCACCTGCAAGATCAGGGACACCAATACTGCAGTTTTCCAAACCGTTATCTTAACCTATGGTTGCTCAGGTGAGATGTCTCACTGATCAGTAAGCGAGGAAGACTCCTGATAGTCCTTTCTTGCAGCCTCATTCTTGCTGTGGAATGGTGCAGTTCAGTGATCTTTGCACTTATATACCTATTTGAATTTGTCCACTTCACAGAAAGAAGCAGCCTGCAATGAAGGAATCCCATGAGTCTATGTCCTGTAGGGGTCACAGAATACGGACTGCCATGTAATGAGGGTTTTAAAGTAAATATGCACACAGGTATACATATAGATGCATATATAAACGTGTGTAATGTGTAGGGTGCATTTACATATATATGCGCAGGTTTTTTTGAACTTAAAACACTCTTGCATGGCGAATGTATATGCTTCCTCTTCTTTAATCATCCATTTTCTGTCTTGGTGATTGTGTTTTAAAACTTGGTAGTATTTCCAGGAATAAGCTGTGTGTCATGACTACAAAATTGAAGTGATGAAAAAGAAGGAATCTTTCTCATTATGTTTTTCCATCTTCTAACAGATGAAAGTAACATTCCTATCGCTTCCTCCTTATACATTAGATGTACATTTCCCTTAGGATTTTCTACCATTGGAAATTCAAAGGTAAGAGTGATAGTCATGCCAGTAAGACTGAGGTGTTGACCTGCAGATGTATGGTGTCTTAGTTTTCTATTGTTTAATTTGCCATTGATTTCCCATGTAGTTATTTTGAGTCTAGCTCTCTTAATAAAAGCTAGACAAAATAATGTTGGTCACATAGGTATATGTAATACTTATGAAAAATTATTCCTCATCTCTGGTTAAGGTTTTCCTCTCAATGTTAAAGTATTTCCATTTCCGATGGGAAACTTTGTAAAAGATAAGTAACTTAGGAGAAGTTTAAGATTTCTTAACTAACTCTTCAGCAGTGAACAAAGGCTTGTTATCAACTGTCTTCCACTGATACAATAGCTTTGGAAATAAATTTAGTATTTAATGTGAATATTTCTTCAAATATTAAATATTCTAAGTTAGTATTTGACCTTATGCAAAATTACTAAAATTATAATAAAGGATCTGCTTTAGCTGACTGATTGTATTGCCCTCATTCATTGGTGTAGTTTGATTGACTTTGTTGGTGGTTCTTATCTGACTAAGTCCTCTGCAGTTTTAGCTGAACAGTACCAAACTGATGGTATTAATTCTTTCAAATCTTTCACCTACATGTGCTATTTGAAAAACCCAAAGAAACCAAAACACGCTTTTTTTTTCTTTACCTTATTTTAAATTGTCATCTTTTCACTTAAGTAATCACAGTCACTTTTTCCAAAAAGCATAAACAGATAAAGAAACTAATATAGAAGCAATCAATCTGTATAAGGAAACTAATATAGAAGCAATCAATAACACCATCAATATGGTGTTAGCTGTTCAAGCTGGGCTTGAAAGCTGCTCTCTTGGGATCTATGCAAGAGACAACTGCCATGTTACATATACTTGATTTTTATTGTATATTTCCATATAATGAAATACAAAAGGGAATGCTGGTTTTGTTCCAGGTCTAATATTGTGTAATAGATGGAGCAAACTAATCAACCAGTGAATGGAAGTATCCCATTTTATTTAATCATCTAAATGAGTGTATAGTTGAAGTACAGTTACTGTAATTTTTTATATGCACATACTTCAATTAAAATGCCATGTGTTATAATTTGCTGGTGGTATGAACTGTAAAAAAAGATGCCTTAAGGTTTCTAAAACCTGACTTATGAGTGTAGCGATCATTTTGAGTTCTATAGAAAATTGCTTGGTCTTTTTGTCATGCATTTTCCATTTAAGTCAGTGGAAGTTGTATAGCTAAAATCACACTTGAATTCATTGCAAATCTAGGGCATGCTCAAGGGGCACTTCATCTGAGCAAAGAAATCATTGCTTTGACTGTGCCTATGTTAAGTTAGAGATGGAAGTGAATTGCTTTTAGTTTATTGCTCATTTGAAAGCTGGAGGGAAAAATGGCCTTGCTACCTGCCAAGCTCTCCCCCTCCCGTGCCTGGACTTCCTAAAAATGCTTATTTGAGATCTGGCAGCAGCTGCCTTTGATTTCTTATGGTAGCTTTTCCAATTTTTTTTTTTTAAACGGCAATTCATTTTTAAAAATCTATTTTAAAAATGTAACTAATAAAAACTAATATGGTTTGAAATAGGCCTCAAAGAAGTCACTTAATGATAATTTGATACTTAATTCAAAGTCTGAATATTCAAATTGTGCTCTTGAGTTGCTGAGTCTCTCTGATACATAAACCTGTTACAGTCCTACCTTTTTGTATGCACTACAATGGTGTCGTACTGCAGATGCAGTCGAAGCGTGTATCATAATGTTGAAAAGCAGTAATTGCAACTTGTAGCAAATTTGTGATCTGTAAATCTGTAGATATACATCCAACACATCTTATTGTTATGTAATTAAATAAGGAAAATTGAGTTATTAAACTTGTTGGTACCTTCATCAGTAAGTGCTTTTAAGACATTAGCTAGCTGTGTTTTCTCTGAGACCAGCATAAATAACAGAAAATATTTGTGGTTTTCATGGCAGAGCATTAAGTAACACAAGCTTTTCTTAATAGAAGTAATCATGAGTTTATTGTGGTTCTGCATTTATTCTACTTTTTAGCTTCTTATCAGGAATTTTTTGAGCTCTTCACATCAGCATGAATGTGAATTTTGTCAAGGGAGTTTGTTGGGAGTCATTGTTAGGGAGGAGGAAAAAGAAAAATCAGTTTCTTTTTTTTTTTTTTCTTCTTCAAAGCTGTGTTATGATAAAGCACTTTCCATACTTAGGAGTTCCAGTTAAGCGTATAGCTAACTAAACATGAAATCTTGCTGAATCCTACAGCTGATTTCAGGAACTAATGAAAATGCTTTCTGAACACCGTGTCTTACTAGATCTTGTGGTGAATGTGCCCATTTATACTTTGCCCAGGTAAGACAGGTGCTACTCCCACAGAGTTTTTCATAGCCTTTATGTTTGAGGTTGAATGACTACTAATACCAGGAATAGAAGCAAGAAACAGTTTTCCAAGGATAGAAAAAAAATCCACTTTAGATGAATTAACTGGATTCAGATTTTATTAGTGGGGGACAAACTGAGAAAGAGGCATTGATGATAATAATAAGCATGTGTCTAAGGGAAGAGACTCTGCAAAAGTAAAACTTTGAGGTGGCTTTAGTAATGCGTTCCCAGGCTCTTTGCTGCACTGCTCTTACTGGTTTGTGAGAAAAAGTAGTAAAGCATTCCTGACACTTAAAGCCTTTTCATAAATCTATTCTGATTATTGAAGTGGTTAGTTATTTTAAGCTGGTTATCTTGAAGCACTGTGCTTAATTTGCTTTCGTTTTGTTTACTACATAGCATAAAAGCAGACAATTATTGATGTCTCATGGATATTTTCTTCTTGTTCTTTTCCTGTCTCCTTCCTTTAGGAGCAGTAAAGAAATGCATACCTAGGTATTGCAAAGTAGAACTTGTATAGTCCACATGGTAGTTCCTGGTTAAAAATAAATAAATACATAAATATTACATCAACTTTGAGGCTGGTGTAACATTCTTTATAGGTTATGTATCTGTTACCTTTGGGCAGAATCCACCTTACAATGATGTTACAGAGAATCCTGTAAATCAGATTCCTGTAAAAACAGAAAAATCTGGTTTTTGACTGACATCACCTCTTTTCTCCCCCTCTTTTTCCTTTGAAGGTCCTCTCAGCTAAGTTCTAATGTCATTTTAGCTATTGCAGTCTTATATCCATCTCCATCTAAATTAAAGCAACCCCTTAATAAACACTCAAATTCCAAGGATCTAAAATGAGGAAGATATATACTCTTTGTGACTGCTGATTTTCTGTCATTAAAATGCTGACCAGCGAAATAGAAAGTTGTAGCAGCATAATGATTTCTGCTTGATAAAGATGCTACTTAGATAATGATGCTGCCAGATAAATGTTATTAGATATGAGACATTAAACAAAAAAAAAGTCGTCTCATCTGATGTGTGTATTGATCCAATAAATGTATTTCTTCATGAGTATGGGAGGTGCTTATTTTTACAGTAAGGGTAAGCACATGAAGATGGTGCTTGCGTAGGAGAGCAAATTTCTCTTTTTGCTTTCATGATTAAAGAGTATGGACTAAGATGGTGTGGTTGCCAGACCAAGGAGTGCCCATGCATATCTCTGTGCAGTGCGACCTTGTGTTGACAATACCTACATAACGGGAGAATTTGGGTATATATGTAGGTTCTGAGTCCTGCTCAAAATGCAGTGTAAATGTAGCAAAAGACTTCCCTATCATAAAATACGTGTCTTTCATAAGAAATTACATCATCCGCTGGCAGCCAAGCTGGGAAGAAAACATGATGGTGGGGCAGGGTTGGCAGTTCTCATGAAGGTCAGAGATCTGATAAAAAGCTAGTAGCTTGTCATTTTATAAACCTCTGTGATGATACTTCATTATTAATGTGCATGACAAAGTACTGTTTGAAATAACAGGGGCACGGAACTGACAGTTCTTGGTTGAAAAAAAAAATAGATTAATTCTGGTAATTTCACAATCTGATAAATTTGAATTAAGGAGGGGAAAAAGCTTTCTTTATAATGAGATTTAAGTATCTTTAAGGCCCTTTCCCTGTTATAGTTAAGCCATTTTTAGGCGAGGATTTTCTTCCTAGCAAAACAGCTTGCTTTCATATTAGTTCACTTAAGTATTTTCAGAGATACCTTCATGCAGTTTCATGTGAACTACAAAAAAAAAATCTTAGGAGTTTTCCATGCCATTATGTAAGAATGGAGTATGTACAACTTATTTTACAGGACCCTAGTTTGCAGTATCACTGACCTCTGCTTCAAAACAGTTATGATTGACAATGTACAGTAGATGTTTGATTTCCATGAGGTTTTGTTGAATTATATTGCTATAGAAAAGTTTTGAAGGGTCCCCTGAGCTCATTTATTAAGTGTCTTTGTCTCCTTTTGAACAAAAATCATAAATAACTGCTTTAATCATCTGGCCTTATTCTATACAAGAAAAAATAAACTACAGTTTAGCATCCAGTTTATCTATTTTTGTCTTTGCTGTGGTTTTGGGGGGAAGGAGGAGGTGTTTCATATGGTTTGTTTTGTTATGTTGGTTTTTGTTGGTTATGTGTGTCACTTTTTAATAGTGGCACTGTAGTCTTACCAAAAAAATATCTTTTTTCCCTAGAAGCAATATTTTCTTTAGGCAAACTGTTCTTCTGGAAGTGGTTACACTTCTAACCCTTTTCAATTTATGATGTAAGATTATAAGTAAGTAATTGGTTCTTTGGGAGACATTTCATAAGAGTTAATATTTCTTAAGGTGATGTGTATTGGATATGTTTAGAAAATTACAGTCATCCCGCTATTTGTGTATAATTCTCGGTAGTATAAATTTGAGATGTTAGTGTTTCCTGCTAAAAGAGAAAATCAAGATGCTGCCCGCATTGCCTACAACCTGAAAGATCAGGATATGAATAGCATGTGGCCAGTGAGCGTAGCTGCAGGATGTCATAGCCTGTAGTCAGAAGGAAACCCAGTGAAGAGAAGTCTTGTGATTCATTCCGATTATAGCCAAGCTTGCTCATGAATTAATTTCTGCCACTAGCGAATCCTAGAGATATATGTATCATCTGCCAAGAATTCCCTCCTCCTGGCTGTGGAAAATACAATGCTTGGAACCTGTCAAATGCTTTGTGGGACTGAAGTAGAGAAGGGTAGGCAGTCAGTCTTCAAAAAGACTTTGCATCCAGGCGATTTGTGGTTGCATTGACTGCCCAGCACTGTGTCTTTCACGGAGAGCACGTGTTGCCAGCTGTCACAGAGCAGCGGCACCACATAAAGCACGTGTTGTATTTTTACCTCCCACATATCCTGTGTTATAGATAGCATGATACAGTTCTTACAGCAGTTCTAGGCTAGAACATCAGAAGTCACATGTCACTGACTTGTGTGTGTACTAAAAAAACCCAAACAAACAACAAAACCCATCCCCGACTTACGGGTACCATGAAGGCTTTTCACTTTTTGTCATTTAAAAAATCTGTACAGAGCTAGTCTGAATGTACTCTTTTCCTGTCATCGTTTTATCACTCCAAACAACAAACCGCTGTCAGATGTTCTTTCCAATCATGAATGCGTTGAGGTTCAGGGCTCTTGAAGAGCTCTCGCCAAGGATGGTGTGATGCTTGATATTTTATCTACCGTCTTCCTTCCTAAACCAGAGGAGACAGATTTGGTTTCAGTGAGCAGACCAACAAACATCAGGTGCAAAAGCAGTACATGGAAGCTTTCAAAAGCAGTGAGTCAGTATCTGGGTATTTCCTAAGCTTTCATTATGTTTGGGAAATGTTTTTTATTGCAAATCTGGCTGTATTTTATAAATTTTCAAAATGCTTTATAAAATATTTCTAAATGTAAACATTTAGACATTACTGCAATTTGTGGATATGAATTTGGAATACTTTTCCTTAAATACCCTCTGTAGTAACAAAGCTGGTAGTCTATTTGGCAGTGATAACTGCTTTGCTAAGTTGACTTTAAATAACATTGCTGTTTCTCCATTTGTCCTAGAAATGTTGTCTTCTTGCATAGCACCTGAGATATTCGTTAAGGGGCAGACACCATTTAGATTACAAAACAACATATCTGGTGCTCCTGTCATTAAGGAGGCTGTGAATAGTGCATGATAAGAACTTAAATGCTTGACATTAAAAAAAATCAAAGATCTTTATCAATGTTGTGCTCTTTCAGAAACAGGACACATTTGAATTGGGTATCTAGAGTTTATCCTGTGTTCAGCTTAGACTGGCTTGTAAATTTTTTTTGTTGTTACACAGTGCCCTACCCTTCTTTTGGGAAAACGTGCAAGCTTCCTGCTGTTGATGATTAGCTATTCTCTGTGGAGCTGGGAAGCTTTTATCTAGGTAGAAATGTTACACCCTCAGCAGAAGATACGAGTGCTGCTGGGAGAGGAAAAGTTTATCCTTCTGCAGAACCTACAAGATTTGGTCCCATAGAAACTGGGGAGCCACCTTGCTGCATGTTGCCTAGAGGAAGATACCAAAAATGTAAAGTTTGAAAATCATGCCTGCATAACTTTATTAAAAAATGAATGTATGCAAGGTGGGTTGAATGACTGTTGATTTAGTGTTATGATAGGGATTTTTTCTGGTCAAGGTCTAGACTTTCTTTTTATTGATCATTTGCTTTTGGGACAAGGGTAGTCCCCAAACAAAGTAAGCTTGAACAACCTTTGCTTTTGTGTATGATTAATGTGTGCTTGGAATAATTTGCAATGAAGTGCTTCAGTATGTATCCATATACAGTATTATTTCTAGAGCTATGTGGTAAAATGCCCTTAAACTTACCGATACATGAAAGAAATTATGAACAAATAGTGAAAATTTAAGACAAAACAGTACAAAAATTATCTGATCTTGAGGAAGGAGTATTTAATATGCAGTTCATTTCTCCTGGGTGGTGTTTTCAGAATTATAACAAGTCTGAATGACATAGGTGTTAGAAGTACAATATAAAAGGTCATCCCTCCCCCCCCCACTGTTACCCCTTTTGAAAGGAATAGTGTAGTATAATTCTATAAATCAACAATCAGAATGGCTTGTGCAGTATTAACACTATGAAAAAGTAAAGAAATTCTGAGTATAGGACTGGCAAGCTTGGAAGGGCATCTGGAGTAGTGACTATTTCCAGCTTGCCTTAAACCTGAGGAAAAGTTTCCCCTTAAACAGGGGAAGGTCTTGCTGGACATCAGAATTCTCACTGTTTTGCAATCATGGTAATTCTTGTATTATAAGGACCTGTGTTTACACATTTTTCTTAGGGAAAATATATTTTTAGAGAGAATCTCGTCTGCTCTAAGCCTTTTAACACCTGCTACCTTTGTGTGAAGGTGATCAATAACTTTATTACTGAGTTTACTTTTAAGAGCACCACTGACAAAAGTACTTGTGAGAACTTTCTTGTTTGGTGAGATAGTAAAAGATTATTGAGCGTGATCAACGGGCATCCTTTATTTTAGCTGTTCATTTAAGGTTTTTTTAATATATATGTATGTAAGAATATATATAATGTTCACCTCAAGCATTCAGCAGGCTTATTTATGGTCAACTGCTTGTTTACAGACTAGAAGAAGAATGATGCTTTTCCTAAGAGGAAAAAATCCTTCTGTTCTCTTAATTGACTGTCTTGAAAAGGGCTGGCAAAATTTAGTGTTCTTCTGCCTGTGATTCAGCACTGAATGCCTTTCTTTTCCTTCCATGTAGGCTGAAGAGATGTACTAAAGTATGTTTTTGAGTGTAAGTTTGTTGTAAAGTGCTAGCTGGTGAACTCCAGCTAGCGCTTCTTCCTGTTTCTCTTCTGCATCTTCATTTACTTCACCCTGATATTAGGCATCTCATATGGAAAACCATTCTCACTGTCTGATATTTCTTAGGGGTGATATTGCATACTTTTTTCTGTCCTTATTCTCTATAATTTTTCTGACTGCCCAGACAGTTCTTTGAATGGACTTACATAGTATGTGGGTTGCTGTTGTGGACTGGTGATTTTTTTTTTTTTTTTTTAAATTTTCTTTGCTTATCTTTTATGTCTCCAAAATGTCTTGCGCTGCAGATGGTAGCGTTCTACAGGTGGCAGAGTGTGGTGTGATGGGCTGATGAACAGTATTTCTTCAGCCCGTTGTCAATGTTTTTTTATCTTCCCATCTTCAGTAGTTGTCTCATATTTGATAGTTACTTTTGCATTGCTGTTGCATTCCCTGTGATTATGAGAATGAAGTTGAAGGGCTGTTGATGTCATCATCCATACATGTTTCACAGGACACAGCAAAGTGAGCTGTCCTGTAGAATCCCATGTCACTAAGCTAACTATCCATCAGAGGAACATGAAACCTTGTGGGGGGATCTGTTTCCTGGAAAAGCAAATAAATAAAACTTAACGTTCCCATTCAGTTTGGAAATTGCAGTTCTTGAACCACTCACCCTTTCTCTTTTCTCTCTCTTTTATCCCAGAAAGTAACTGGGTGGGGGAGGGAAGCATTTTAAGAAAAAAAAGAAAGAGAGAAAGAAGCTCAAAACCCCCAGACACTGCCTTCCTTTTAAAATCTAAATACCTGAAGCAGGCTTTCCTCACATGCCACTAGATGTATTACCAGCATACTAAGAAAACCTCAGACCCTATGTAGTCCCTCTAGATATACTGCATCCTTTGGTCTCCTTTGTGTTTTGGAAAGCAATAGGTTTTCTTCTTCTGATTCCCTTTCTTTTGTTATCTATTTATTTATTTTTTCTTTTTGTTTTCTTGTCGATTCAAGGAAGTATATATGCATTGAATTAGAAAACTATGTTCTTCTGTTGATGCTTTCTTACTCTGTTCTGTGACCTTCTGGCTTACTATGGCATTCATTTTGCACAGGTTCAAGATAGCTGTAGCTAGTCCTAAAAGATTGCATTCTAGGTTCAGCTTCTTCAGAATATAAAGTACTTTCATTGGAGTACTGCAATGACCAAAGAATGGCAGTTGGCAGAGAGCCATCACCAGTAATCGTTAGATATGTAAGGTGATAAAAATCTTACTCATCTGCTATATAGATGCTGAGAATAGCAGGAAGAGTTGCCTTCTTTCCGTACCTTGTCTCAAGTAAAACACAGGAGGAGGAATGAGAGTTTCAGAAAGAGTCTGTTTCCAAACATGGACTGTTCAATTTCCAATTTTATGAAAAAGTGACTAGAAGGGAGAAAGGTTGGAATGCTGGTCTGCTGCCTAAAGGTACTGATCCAACCGAGAAATTGTTGTGGCTGAGGGACATAATGTTCAGAATTTTGTCACTTTTGGTTTTGTTTTGTTTTTCTTCCTGAGAGACACTTGGAAAAATGAGGCAAGACTCAGGGGTATTCTCTTAGAGGGCTCTCAGAGCCAAAGGTAGGAGAGTTAAAGTCAGAACTACCAGGTTGTCAGAAATTAGCCTGCACTTGAGAGTGTGTGTGTGTTTATACATTCATACATACATATATTTATATATGAAATACAAAACTAGGAAAAATACTAGCCCCTGTGAAAAGCTACAAGCCCATAATTTGGGTTTCTTCTGCTGCTAAGTTCATGGGTCAGAGAAGGAACAGAGTCATGTTGTTATAGAATCATAGACCAGTTTGGGTTGGAAGGGAATTTTCACGATCATCTAGCTGAAGCCCCCTGCCATAGGCAAGAACACCTTCCACTAGATCAGGTTGCTCAGGTTCCACTAGATCAGATGCTCCCAGGGATGGAGCATCTACAAGTTCCCTGGGGAACCTGTTCCAGTGTCTCACCACCCTCTCTGTAAATAATTTATTTCTTGGGTCTAATCTAAACCTACCCTCTTTCAGTTTAAACCTATTGCCCCTTGTCCTGTCACTACAGGCTCTGGTAAAAAGCCTCCCTCTTTATTTAAATGCCCCTTTCATACATTGAAAGGCCACAGTAAGGTCTTCCTGGAGCCTCTCTTCTCCAGACTGAACCACAAAACTCTCTCAGCATTTCTTCAGAGGGAAGGTGTTCATTACAACAATGTTTGACAAATTTTGCATGCACAATGATTTTGGAGAATGTTTGGTTTTTTCCTTCCCCTCAAGTAGTGAATGAAATAGACTGATCAACTGTATTAGGTTTAATTTCCCCTTAAAAATAATTATAGCTACAAAATCTACAATGACACATAAGTATACATTTATTAAAGTATTTTGTGCTTTTTTAAAAATAAAAATGTTTGCCAGTGATGAATTGGAGTAAAATCAGTGGGAGATCTTTTTTAAAAATACTAATTATTTGAAGTACATATTTGTAAAGAACTGCAGAGCTAATTTAACTTTTTAATTTATATTGGTAAAAGAAAAACCTAGAAGGAGAAAACAAATAATTGTATACTGTAAATATCTATTTTTAAAAGTATATAAGCCAATGACTTGCTTGTAATTTATTGATGATTTTAAGCGTAGTAGCTTTGGCCATTATCAGAATGAAATCTGATGATGTGAATTGCTGGTGGAAAAATGAAATGGGGTCAAAACATCATGCACTAAGTAATAATAAAAATCTCTTCCTCTTAACAAGCCATCCTGGTGGTTGCTGAACGTAACCATGGAGTTCGGTATGTTAGCAAAGTCATGTACGAAAATATTAGAAAGATGAGTGAAGTCTGAACATTAAGTGGAGCGAGCCTGTTGCGCATTGTGGATGTTGGCCACGCTGGGCTTTGCACTGGGCTTCTGCTGTACCAGCATTTGTATAGCTAAGAACTTTTCTCTCTGGTCGAAACAGGAGAAGAAAATGTCTTTGAGATTTTCTTTTTCTCCCTAAACAGTTGTCAACAGTAAGTAGCCCAAGTTTCAAGATATTTTGTTCTTAAAAGTTACTTAAACTCTGAGGAAGCAATTACAAAGAGGGACATCTTGTTGCTTCTCAGGCTGATTTGGTTGGTTGAAATACCACAGATTTACTGTATAACTGCAGTAGAACTGGAGGGGTGGGTATCACTGCCAAATTCTAATCAGACTGGAATCATAAAGTGTTTTGAAACAACTTCCCTCCTTTTTCCACTTTTTTTTTAATAGTGGGGCTTTTATGAATTAATGATATGTGTGTGATTCTTCTGTCTTATTAGTACTGCATATGCATACTGTAAATGTCAGCTTAGGTGGCAAAGCCAGGGGAAAAGTATGTTTTGGTTCACTTCTTTATGCCACTATATCCTGTCTAAAGGGAGACAAAAGAAACTGCATCTGCCCAGTTTGTGTTTTTTATGTTCTTTAAATATATGCAAGGTGAAAAGCCAAAATTGCGGTTCTCATTCGAAAGAATTGTTTGAGAGGCAGTTTCCTAAGGTGCTGCTATTTATTTTGCATTGAAGTGCATGTCGTACAAGAGTTACTCTTTTTGTGCAAGCTTGAGAAAGACGTGATGACATTGAAACCAATAGAATATATGAAATTTAGAGAATCTTACTCTTCCCCCCCCCACTTTTGAAAGGTATGAATGTGCAAGTGCCCTTCTGTGTTCAGGATTGAGCTTTTAAATTCAAGCTCTGGATTTTAAATTCTGTTCTGCCTTCAGTAGTGACATTGTAAATCCGGAGCTTCTTCAATAGAAGTGATGATTTTAAATCAATGTCCTCTGTCACAGGGTACTGCTTTTGTGATATTACCAGTCAGAAATTGACGCAAAGTAGCTGTATCAGTTAAAGTTCTTACTGACTCGCTTACATAGAGATAGTTTTAAAAATGTTGCTAGCAATACCTTCCCATTAGTCATTTTATTTAGATTATAGGTGTGTTTTCCATCCTCTTCAATTACTGATAGCCATCCTCCTGGAGCATCTACATCACCCTTCTTTCTAGTTTATGTCAGCATGGAGATTAGTTTCTTCATCTGTGTTAAGATTATCTGTTGAAAGAAGATAAACTGGAGGTAAACTTTCTGTATGTCCACTGACATTTTAATGTTACTGGAATGAGATCCCTTTGAAGCACTGTCCGTGTAGTGCAGTGTGTAACTGTATTTTAGCAACCCATGAACTGTGAATCTTGTATGGGCTGTGATGGCAGAGATTACCAGCTGGCAAAGTGTTACCCTAAAAATTCCTTTTGTGAGAAAGGAAACCTGATTGTTGGGGGATTTTTTTTGTTTTGTTTTTAAATGCTGCTCTGGTGCTAATTTATTTCGTTACAAAGTTCCTTGGAGAAAATATGGCTGTGCCTTGCACGTCTGTGTAATATCCAAGTGACAGCTTAAAGAACTCAGTTTGGCTGCTCGTGGGGTAAGAATGATTTTTGTACAGCGTTTGTAGCTACATCTCTCCTTACCCCAGTAAAAAAATTACATAAGGGAAATGATTCTTAAGATATACTAAAATCTGATGATGTTTGTTAGAATTCTCTGCAAGATCTTAAGATACAATTCTGATTTGTTGAAAAGAGATGTTGTGCTACTAATGCGTAAAATTATGGGTTCTTCATTTGCCTCAGTTGGCTGCAGTAGATATGACCAATCTTTTGAAGTTTCAATTTTTTTTTCTCTTACTATTACTTTTCCTGAAATGAAATGACCTGAAATATCATAACATTGCATTGTTTGGAGGTGATCCTTACCATACCCTTATAGACATCAAAGCTTAACCAGCGCTCAAGTCATTCTCTTGATGTCAGCATACATCATACTGTCTGAAGCCTGTTTCATACTGTCAGAAGCCTTACCTCCCTATGCCCTGACTTACAGCACTGTAATCATTATTGCATTAAATCAGTAAATAAAAATGGAGGTTGATGGGTACCTGCACTGTTGTGAACAAAAACATGTGCCTGCAGCACATCATCTCAGCTCTGCACCATCAGCCAGGGGAATTCCTGCTGGCGTGGTGGCTGGCCCATCACAGCAGGTATGGGCTGGGGGCAGGAGACCTCAGGAGAGCAGGGGAGTTAAAAATGAGAGAAAGAAATACTGTCAGTACCTTTTCCTCGTGAGCATATGAAGTAAACAGTAATGCAGAATGAAAACAGAAGAGAAGGTTGTGTACCCACCAGCAGAGGTTGGGGATTTATTACTTCGTCATAATTACAAAATAGGTATTACTTTGCAATATTAATCTGTAAAAAAAAAAAAGATGCAAGTGTATGTGTACTTCAAACATGCAGTTCAAATTACTTGGGCAGGTTCTTAAATTCAGCATTATTAAGAAAGCAGTTCTGTATGTAGTGTTATCATGTACTAACATTTTAATCTTTTACCTGTGATTTCATATGAATTTTATCCTTTAGCAGAACTGGCATAGGCTGTTATGCACCGAGTACAGGATTTCTAATCCCAGGGAATAAATACACAGACAGTTTTGTAAAAGCTGAAATACAAATTTATTCAAACTAGCTTAGTGAATCAAATTTTGGGGTTTTGCTGGAAATGGAACATCTTGTACATCAGAGAACCAAATTACATATCTGATTATTTGAGAATTTGCATAGAAATAAGAAATTATGCATAATGTTCATTGGAGTTTGGACAAGGGCATTAAGAGACTTGGAGTTATGCAGAGTAGAAAATGAAGGCAAAATCTTTGACTTAGTCTACTTTTATTGAGATCATGACCAAAGAAAGTGTTTTGGTTTTTTTGTGTTTTTTTTTTTTTCCTCCCTCTCCCTTGTATGTCAGACATTGCCCTTTAAATATCAGTGATAGTACTGGGTTTATTTGAATCCACATTACCGATTGATTTTGAAGTTTATTTTTTAATGCATTTTCACCTTCCTGAAATGTTTGCTTATGCTTTTTTAACCTCTAAGCAGTGCTCAAGTAGATTGCAAGATTAGGAGTACATCTCTGTTTTCCTTGAAACACAAATCATGGAAGTAAGAAATCTGTTAGCCTATAAAAAGTGTCTGTAGTTATATAAAACATGGATAGCATAGATTCTTTTGCCCACTTACAGACAAAGTGTAAGCAAGTAGTGCCAGATAAAATTTAAAGCCACCCACAGGCAAAGAACCATCATAGTATTACATATAACATCAGTGAAATATTTTGGAAAAAGTTATTGAAGTCAAACTAGAAATGATTTTGTAACTTTGCTTGTGCCTCTCCTAAGAAAATGAACAGTTTCATACTTGCCTTTGAGTTTCATAGGAGGAAAATGAGACAAGGCCTCTGAAGTAATTTTAATCATGTGGAAACTTATTTCTTGGGATGAGTACAAAATGTGTGAAACTTTCTTTTTTTAGAAATCCATTTTTATGTCTTGCTGTCACTGAATGACTTGGCTTGGATGTCAGATGATCTTACGGATGTTAGATGAGTTTCTGCAAAAAGAGAGGCAGTACTGAAGAAGGTACAAAGGTGAAGGGAGAAGCATTAATTACTGAAGTAAAAATGGAAGAGGAGAATTCTGTGGGAAGATATATAGGAAGGGAAAGTGTACATGGGCCTTTGACTAAGGTAAACAAAACCTATGAATCTGAGAGAGGCATAATGAAGTAACAAAGTATTCAGAAAGGGAACGCACCTCCTCTAGATAATTATTCTGAAATACATATAGGAAGATGAGAAAGGTAAACATCAGATCTGGAAAAAGGAAGATACGATTGGCAGGTCTATGTTTAAGCTCTCCTGTTGAAATGAAAATCAAATGACAGATTTTAGTGATGCTGTGAGGCAGATCTGAAAGGCAGCCCTAGCTCCCTGCACTTGCAGGCACTTAGATCATAGAATCATCTAGGTTGGAAAAGACCTCTACGATCATCAAGTCCAGCCTTCATCCCAACATTTCCCTGACCTCTAGACCACGTCCCGAAGCGCCGCATCTGCTTATTTTTTGAACATAGGAGATTTGGGACAGTGTAGTTGAACTTGCTGTGGTGAAGGTCTAAATAGGGTCAGACATCCTCATCTGTGAAAAACTTCAAAGGAAATCTTACCTGAAAGCCTTGGAGGATCTTCCTTGTTCTCTAGGTTGAGTTTCAGATGACTGTGAAGCATCTGACAAATGACTGAAACAAAGCAAATTAACTCTTTGTGTTGAGGACAGCTCTGTACTTAAAATGTTTCTGTAATCTTAGCTGAGGAGGAAAATTTATCAGATCTGACAGCAAGACACAATGCATGCGCTGACAGCCAGGGCAAGGGAGATCATAAAAGGGCATCATGAAATTAGGGACTTTTAGCCTACAAGGTGATAATGGACTTCATGAGGTAAGTTACTTGTTGACCTTGGTACAGCTAAATCTTAAGAAAGTAAAACTATGGCTGCAGTTCACAAAAAAAGGTTTGTAACAGAACATGAGATCACCATGGAATAAGGAGTTGCCAATAAAAGATCAAAAGCAGAGAGAATTGCATTTATATGAGAAAAGGAGGAAGGAGAAATAAAACAAACAATTAAATGGAAGCCAAACAAGCTCTATAAATACAAACCATGAAGTAATGGTAGAGAAACATTTTTTAGAAAAAGGAAATTATTTTTGTATATTGTAAAATAAATAATCAGTGAATCTCATTTCATTCCAGCTATTGGACAGAAGTATAATTTTGTGGTAATTAAAAACCAAAAAAGCAGAAAATATTTATTACCCAGCCAATATTCTTTACTAGTAAGGTATGTACAAGGTACCTTAGAAAATTGATTTTTGCACAAATTACGCGACTCATTGCTATCCCTGGAGTGTGAAAGAGGGTGGAGAAAAAAATTATTTCTTTATATCAGTCTTACTGATAGAGGAAAGGGAAATACTAGCATTGCACTAAACAAGCCAAGAAAGTGACTTTGTTTAGAAATAGCATTACTTTATCCTGTATTTCACCAGATCTGCCTCATGACTATGTGAAAGTGCTAGATGTTTCAAAAAGGTTAAACTGAAGCACTAGACTTTGTAGTTGTTAATTATTTTCATTGAGAAGATCACAGAATCACAGAATTATTGAGTCTGGAATAGACCTCCAAGATCATCAAGTCCAGCCTGTGACCCAACACCACGACATCAGCTAGACCATGTCACTTGAGTGCTACATCCAATCTTTCCTTAAACACCTCCAGGGATGGCGACACCACCACCTCTTTGGGCAGTCCATTCCAGTGTCTAATCACCCTTTCTGTGAGAAAGTGCTTCCTAATATCCAACCTAAACCTCCCCTGGCACAGCTTCAGGCCATGCCCTGTCCTCCTGTCACTAGTTGCCTAGGAGAAGAGCCTGACCCCCACCTGACTACAACTTCCTTTCAGGTAGAGAGTGATAAGGTCTCCCCTGAGTCTCCTCCAGGCTGAACAACCCCAGCTCCCTCAGCCTCTCCTCATGACTTTCCCTCCAGCCCTTTCACCAGTCTCATCACTCTCCTCTGGACCCGCTCCAGCATCTCAATATCTTTCTTGAATTGAGGGGCCCAAAACTGCACGCAGTACTTGAGGTGAGGCCTCAGCAGTGCTGGGTACAGGGGGAGAATTACATCCCTAGTCCTGCTGGCCACACTACTCCTGACACACGCCAAGATGCCATTGGCCTTCCATGCCACCTGGGCACACTACTGGCTCATGTTCAGCCAGTTTTCAACCAGTACTCCGAGTTCCCTCTCCAGCCACTCATCCCCCAGTCTGTAGCGCTGCATGGGGTTATTGTGGCCAAAGTGTAGGACCCTGCACTTGGCCTTGTTGAACCTCATACCATTGGCCTCAGCCCATCGACTCAGCCTGTCCAGGTTCCTCTGCAGCATCTCCCTACCCTCCAGCAGATCGACACTCCCCTCCAGCTTGGTGTCATTTACAAATTTACTAACAGCAAACTCAGTCCTCTCATCCAGGTCATCAATAAAGATGTTGAATAGAAATGGGCCCAGTACTGATCCCTGGGGGACACCACTGGTCACTGGACACCACCTGGATGTGGCACCATTCACAACCACTCTCTGTGCCCGGTCATCCAGCCAGCTTTTAACCCAGTGAAGGGTGAACCTGTCCAAGCCATGAGCTGCCAGCTTTTCCAGGAGGACGCTGTGGGAGACTGTGTCAAAGGCTTTGCTGAAGTTTGGGCAGACCACATCCACAGCCTTCCCCTCATCTACCAGGCGGGTCACCCAGTCATAGAATGAGATCAGATTGGTTAGGCAGGACCTTCTTTTCCTAAACTCATGTTGGCTGGGCCTGAGCCCCTGGTTGTCTTGTACCTGCTGCTTGATGGCACTCAGGGTGATTTGCTCCTTGCCAGGCACCGAGGTCAGGCTGACAGGCCTACAGTTTTCTGGATCCTCCTTCCAGCCCTTCTTGTGGATGGGCGTCACATTGGCCAACCTTCAGTCATCTGGGACCACCCTGGTTAACCAGGACTGGTGATAAATGATGGAGAGTGGCTTAGCCAGCTCTTGCACCAGCTCCCTCAGCACCTTTTCAATTTTGTTTTTCTGTTTCAAAAAAGCATCCCGGAGGGAAACAAGGGTGTTTACTCCAATGTCTCTTACCCCTACAGAATTGACCTTGCCATTTCTGCTCTACAAATGAGCAAAATCAAGTATCTTTTTCTCTGAAGCATAAAACTCCTGGCAGACAGTGAACATCTTTGTACCCTTTATGGCAGTAATGCCACACCGTAGTCAGCACTTGAGGTGGTTAGAAAAATGATAGTTTCTCCTTGTTCTGAAAAAAATACGTAGAGATTAAATATTCCTGAGAGAAAAATGCATGAAAACTAGCATGCTTTTAGTAAAGGTAGATGAGGTTTTCACTGCATAGGGAATGTTTTAGATATAGATGTCTACCCAACATACCACAGCTCAGCATTTCTCTAAGAAAACACTTAGCATAGTTGTGGTGGGTTAACCTTGGCTGAGCGCCAGGTGCCCACCAAGCCTCTCTATCACCCCCCCCTTTCCTTCCCCTCCTTAGCAGAGCAAAAAAACGAAAGGGGAGGAAAATAGGATGAGAAACAAAAAGTAGT
>JAVSBS010017636.1:27215-43147 GCA_033124195.1 Coracias cyanogaster | reverse complement strand
ATCAACACCCTTCTAGCTCCCAGCACAAAAACACTGCAGCTGTGGGGAAAACCAGCTCAGCCAGACCCACTACAATAGTGAAAATTTTGGAATCAAAATTACATCCCAAAGGTTTTGTGAAAGTGGATCTTATTCGCTGTTGGAGGGACACAGACAAATCCATGTTATTCAGTGGTTTCTTCCAACTTCAATGTCTGTAGGTCCTTTGCAGTTAAAGGATATGAGCCAATGTTCCAAGGTCATATTCTATGGCTTCCTGTTCCTTCTCTGATTGTCTTTTAGTCTCTTTGTTAACAGTTGAGAAATTGTTTTCAGATGTTACATTCCCCAACAGCATGCTGCTTCTGTTCAGGCACTTTTCTAGGCCTCCCTGTCTCGGCTCTGGTGGAAATCTTTCATTGTTTATTGGTCTAATCAGTCCTGCTCTCTGCCTGGTCTTGTTAGCTGCTTTCAAAATGACTGTCTGCTGCCACTGGTAATTTCATTTTTTCTCTCTGTCTTGTGACAATCTGTTGATCACACCAAACACAAGTCACCTCACAGCAGTAATAAGTGCTGTGTTACTTTACTAAATGGTTGGTTTTGGCATATTGTTTCCAACCAGACTTGACAAACTTCCTGGATAGACTCCTTTATAGTTCCACAGTATCTGGACTGATTGATTTTCACCAAAAAATTGACTTTGTAAGCACTTCCTTTAAGTTCTTGAACTAGTTTCAGCATACAGAAGGATATGGATTTCTCTCCAGTAATATTTTTGTCTTAATAACTGATGAAGAAATTAGATTATAAGTGTTAACATCCAAGACTTCATTAGCTATTCTCCTGATCTCTGCTAATTACATATTAGTTCTTTTTTAGTGAGCTATGCATTGTTTTTCTTGATCTCTAATTATGCTGACTTCCTGACATGTTTCCTTCAGATCTAGTTGCTGTTATTCATGTTGGAGGTAAGCTTTATTTTTATGGCTGTGAATACCAATGCTTTCTGGATCATTATGTGCTATTAAGTAGCACAGTTTAGAATCGATGCAGAATATGAGATTTAAAGGTCAGATAACATTTGTACAAATATTAACTGCACATAACAGAACCTTTTTCTACCCGGACTGGAAAAACTGTTACTCCATACCGGTACATGTTTACTGACAAAGGGCTTTTTTTTTTTTCTTTTTTTTTTAATGTATATGAAGGGTTTCTAAACTTGTCTGGTTCTTTGTCAGTTCACAGAAACACAGAGTTCACTATTTAAAGTAAAAATGTATAATAAGTTTTAGAGTAAAGCATGGTATCTGGGGAAGAGTCTTAGAAGACTTTTGCACAGTTTGCAGTACTTTGTGATATTGGTATTTTTCTAAGATAACTGCTTTGTGTTGCTTTTGGGGGTTGGTATTAAAGAAGACATTCCAAAATCACTCATCTTTTTTCCAATATACCAATTTTTATGTGTGCTTTGCTGAAATTTTCTTTTCTATTCAATGTAGTCTGCTCAACCAGCTGAGCTCCTGGTGTTGTAAAGGATAAGAGCTGTCAATGCCAATAAGCTAATAATAAGCATGGTAAAATGACTGGGCTTTTTTTCTTAAAAAAAAGGGAAAGTGTTTCAAAGCAGGACATTCTGGTGTTACATTCCAAATTGTATTCAGTTAAGAAAAATAGTAACACTGCATATCTGTAAATGCATTACAAAACATTTACATAGATATTTGTAAAGCTTGGCTTTATAATAAGGCTTCATTGCATCTACTTATCTTTGTTACACATCATCTGTGGTATGCGTTTTCTGGTGTAGCTGTTTTCAAACCTTGAACTGTTCATGAGTGAGAAATTTAGTTCCAGAAGAGAGAATTCATACAATACCCATTCCATAGCTGTGTAAATCATTGCAGTATCCCCTCTTCAATAAATGTTTGGTTTTTGTTTTTTTTTCTTATACTGAGATGTCTGACTTGTGGGCATCAGGATTTCATATTTAAATGGAATAATTCAATAATGGAGTGGTCTTTTATTTTCAGTCAAGCAGTTTGGATCTAGCTGACCATTGTCTATCAGTTGGCAGATGTTGATGATTACATGTATAGGACAATCTGCAAGTAGCAGATTGTGCACTGCTGTTTATCCTGATGCACCTCTCATACAGTCTTGTTCAAGAGGCCACAGGTTCACTGGCTGTAGACAAAATTGTTTTCTTGCTCAGTGAACACCGTGCCTTTCTTCATGCTGGGTATGGGCTGTCTCAGATAGACAGACGCTTTGTAATATAGCTAGAGTTCTAAAGAGAAATGGCAAGTAGTCTGGTTTTCTACATTATTTGGGTAAGTTTTGTGTGCTCAATTACCTTCATTCTCAGAGAATGATGATTTTTTAGAGTAAAAATTCTTCATGTAAATAGTCAAGCAAAACTTCAGCTTTGAGGAAACCTTTGGCATTACAATTATCAGTTTAAATCTGTATTGTCAATAACATGGTATTATCAGTTTATTTGTACTCTGTGTATGTATATGTGAAATGTAAAAGTAGAATTTTAAATATTATAAATAGTATTCACGGTTCTTTTCACTGTAGATTTCTTGTTTTGGACCTTAATTTCAAGGTATCCAGTCCTAACTTCAAAAACCATCCTGATTTTTTTTTTTACTTATATACATCTTCCTTCAGTACATGTTTTGAAAGCAATTGCAGCTGAACACAAAAATAAAACATTGATCAGAAAGTTATGTCAAGGATTTGTTGAACAGAAAGAGCTCAGTTCACATCCACCAGCTCAAACAGAGCTTATTAATGTGCGATTGTTCCAGTTGGTGTGCTTGTCTAATGTGACAGACTAATGGCCTTGTAACTCATGAACATTAGTCCTTCTGAAGAAGACAACTTTGATTCACTCGGTGTGTGCTCTGGCTACACTCCATTGCTTTCTGCCAGTAATTCTGGGTATTTTGCTGGCCACTTCTGAAGTTCTTGGTGTGTGAAGTGTGTAGAACCTTTTTTGCTTCCTTTTTGTGTAACTTGCAACGCTTGACATTTGTTAGCAGATCATAGATTTGCTGCTATATGCTGGCTATATTGCATGCCTAAATAGAAAAGGGAAAAACCAATTTGTTTTAGGAAAATGATAGAGTGAAAGTCTTAAATGGCTCTTTCTGAGTTATGGAGATTTAGCAAAATAACTTAGGAAACAAAGCACAATTTTGAAATAGTATTTTTCCAAGTGTTCTTGATTTTATAGATGGTTTGTTAACACAACATGGTTTGTATAAAAAGTAATTTAGATTAATTACTAATCTAGAGAACTGTATAACTTTGTGGGGTCTTTCCAAAATTTCATCAAATTCCCTGACAGACCCTTTAAAGAGGGAGGGATAGAAGTCTGAATTTCACAGAATGGTAGGGGTTGGAAGGGACCTCCAGAAACCATGTAGTCCAACCCCCCTGCCACAGCAGGTTCACCTGGGGCAGGTTACACAGGAATGCACCCAGGAGCATTTTGAAAGTCTCCAGAGGAGACTCCACAACCTCTCAGGGCAGCCTGTCACCCAGTGCTCTGTCGCTCTCATGGTAAAGAAGTTTTTCCTGATGCACTGATTTACTTTCATAGAAACTGTTTTGTCGCCTTGCTCACAATAGATCAATTTGTCACTGGCACAGTCCTGAAGTTAAGTCAACATGCTTGCCAGTACCAAGGTTACTTTTTCTGTTGTTGTTTTTTTTCATATTCTATTTGACTTATGTTCATGAGCTCATGTGGCTTTTGTCCATTTGGTTTAGAAGATTTGGGTTTGAGTGTTTGCAGCTTTCCATATTTCATTGCTTAAATCTCATGTAACTTAAAACTGCTGAGGGCTTGCAGTGCTCCCTTGGTTATATACTTTTGGTTAAGGCCTTTCCATATCTCCACAGTAAAAATAAATGTCTTACTTCCGTAGCAAGCTCTGGTGTAAGAAATTTTCTCTGATTTTGGTGTGCACTGTGAAAACAATAGCTTTCCATGAAAAATACGTTAATTTTCCCTGTATTAAGCTCTTTATATGGCATTTTTCTTTCGTTTCACTGTGTTCTAGGAATGGAAGGCTCAATTCAGTTACCTAATGCTATTTGAGACAGCCCTAGGTTTTGTGATTCTGGCATAGCAGATAGGATACAGGACCTACAAGAGACTTCTCCTGGAGTGCCACCTGGGGTCCAGGCAGGATTCCCAGAGGCCTCTCAGCAGATGAACTAGTAACCTATAGTTACGTATACTGTATGTGACCTTCCAGTACCTGAAAGGGGCCTATAAGAAAGCCGGAGAAGATCTGTTCTCAAGGGTTTATAGTGACAGGACAAGGATAATGGTTTTAAGCTAGAAAAGGATAAATTTAGGATAGACATTAGGAAGAAGTTCTTTACTATGAGGGTGGTTGAGCACTGGAACAAGCCGCCCAGGGAGGTGGTGGAGGCCCCATCTCTGGAGACATTCAGGGTCAGGCTTGGTGGGGCTCTGAGCAACCTGACCTAGTTAGAGATGTCCCTGCTGACTGCAGAGGGGTTGGACTAGATGATCTTGGAAGGTCCCTTCCAATCCAATGCATTCTGTGATTTTAAGACTTTTGAATTGAGTATTGTGAGAATTCAACATAAAAAATTAAGAAGTACTGGATTGGATCTGACTGTCCTGCCCCTAAGAACTGGCAAAGACAAATGATCAGTAAAGAAGATGTGAAGAAGGCAAGTGCACGCTACCTATCTTTTTAGCACAGGACCACAGTACTTTACAGGAACAGTGTAGTTCTGTGTATTTATTTAGTAATCTCGGTACATTTTTCACAACTGAAAACATGTACATGTTTAGCGAACTCAGAAGCATTCTACCAGGACTTCAACAGCCCTGTAATATCCAAAGGTCCCCTTCCTTTTGTCTGTGTGGAACTTCAGTCTCTCGCTTTGTCTGCTCTCCCTGTTTGTTCCAATTCCCCCTGCCTGTGCTACCCAGGATTTTAGAAAGCTTTCTCATTCTCCTCCTCAGCTCTCTTTTCTGGACCAAAGAGTTCTGGCATGTGACCTTGATCCCTATATGGGGGCCCTTCGTAGAATCTTAGAGTGCCTTGGGTTGGAAGGGACCTTTAAAGGTCGTGTAGTCCAACCCCCCTGCAGTGAGCAGGGACATGTTTAACTGGATCAAGTTGCTAAAAGCCCCATATAGCCTAACCTTGCATGTTTCCAGGGATGAGGCTTCTTTGCCCCTGGTTGTCTGTTGCCTTTCTCTACCTTTCCAATTCTGCTATATGCTTTTAGCAAAGGGAAACCAGAGCTGCTCACAATATTCAAGATGCAGGTGAACTATTGCTGTTTATTGCCCAGTCATTCAGTCTTGTAAGGTCCTCTGCAGTTCCCCCTAACTGACCATTTTCTGTAATGCTTTCTATTTAGTATGATGAGCAACTTTCATCAACTCCTGGGATCCAGAAAAGGGAATGAGCAGTATGAATGTGTTAAACACCCCAGCTCGCAATGCAGCTGTCTCCAGGAATCTGTCAGTGATGTCTATAGGAAGAGCTTACTCTCTCTTCACTTTTGTTTGTTCTCTCTTATGTAATTAGTCACTCACAAAGGGACTTCTCATCCTTATCTCTCTAGTTTACCCAAAAACTTTCAATGAAGGACTTCAGAAAGGCTTTGGCACAGGCTGCTTCAGCATCCTTGTGTCCAGGTTAGGACTTTACATCTCAGATGTAAAGGATTCAGAGGACTAACAGTGACCTTGTGAAACTAGGCAGATAGCTTAGCCTTGAGCCTGCGATGGACAAACTGCTGTCAGTACATCCTGGGTGGTCGCTGGCTGTGGAGCAGTTCTGGTGAAACAGACCTGAAGATCATGGTAGGCAGCAACTTGAGTGTAAGCTGGCAGGGTGCCTTGGCAGCCAGCAGCATCCTGGGTTGCATTAATAGGAGCACAGACATTAGATCAAGGGAAAAGTTCATTCACTTTTACTCCGCACTCATGAGACTATGTCTAGACTATCATGCACAGGTTTGGGGGACACCCCAATACAGCAAAGACATCAGTCAGCTGGGGCAAATTCAGCAGAGGGCCACCAGGCTGGTCAGTGACAGGAACACTTGCTCTGTGAGGAAAGGCTGAGAAATTTCCCTCGTTCAGCCTGGAAAAGAGATGGCTTATGGGAACCTGGCAGTCCCCTTCTTCTGCCTGTGAGGAAGTTTCCAAGACCAAGGCAGGCTCTTTTCCTCAGGTGTATGGCTGGACGTTGACACGTTAGCTGAGAGGAGGTATTTTGACTGGACGTAAAGGGGAAAAAGAAGTTTGCTATGAGTGTAATTAAGCAATGGAAAAAATTGCTTGAGGAGACTGTGGGATCCTCATTCTTGGATGTTTCAAGAGCCAACTGGACATAGTCCTGAACAACCTGGTCTTGGAGTTTGATCATCTGATCTGCTTTGATCAGGATGTTCGATAAGAAAAACTGCCAAGTCCCTTCTAACGTGAATTATTAATGATCATTTATCATGATAATTGTTTTTTTATACTTTCATATTTATTAATTCCCACATTGTTACTTGCATGTTCCTTAATATCCAAGTTCTTAGCTAAAAACAAAATAAAGTTTTTTAAAAATTATTATATTATGAAGAATAGATCTGTTCATTTTGTCATACAGCGCTCGATAAAGTTCTTATATTTTAATATACAGACATAACAAAAGAACGGGTAAAAGTAATATCATTTAGTAGGGAATTCTAGTTTGGAATAAATGCTCCTCCCCTGCACTGGAGGAGTATTATATCATCTCCTTTTCAAAAGGAAAAAACCAATCAACCAATCAACTCAGCTATGCTGGATACTTTGCATAGTTATTTTTGTACTGAATTTGCATGCACATATATTTTTTGCTGGAAATAATGTATGAAAAAATCTCTGATGGTACTTAATTCTGTGTCTGAAACAGAAGAGGTAAAGAAAAAGCTTGGATGTTTTCATGTCAGGGGCAATTTCTAGTACTAGATATTTATACTCATCTTTCCAGAAGTTTTGAATAACCTTTTGATTATATAGCATTTCCCTGATGAGCTTGTTTGTTGGCGTATTTGTTCTGCATCTCAGATGCAATTCAGCTTACCTAATTTTAGCTACCTGAAAAGGTAGTCGTTGAGTTTAAAATAGTTGCCTAGGCATGCACTACAGGTAATAGAGATGATTCCTCCTCTCCCCAAACATGAGTCATCCTGTCTGCCTTAGTGGCTTGTCTTGTGATAGAGTTAGTCACTCTGCAGGAGCACCTATTCTACTCTACTAACTAGGAGGAGACTATAGGCAGCTAGCTCTTACTGGACAACTTCTTTGATAAGCTTATTTTGCAAGTCTTTACATCTAGACTCATTCTATATTTTATTTCACCTCCCAAACATCACTGAAACACCTTGGAGGAATTGAAATGAGCCCAACTAAAACCAAGTTAAATTCCTTAAATTCATCTTAGTGCTGTTGGTAGCTGATGAAAATTTCCATTTCTGCATTTTGGAACATATCCCAGCTGGGGCCCAAAGCACAGACACATACCTGGAAGTGATGACCGCTTGGAAACATGAAGTCAATAGCATAGGTCTCTCTTTTTTTTCCAGATACACAGAGTGGGCTGTTTGTGAGCGGTGGGGAGGTGGTGGTGCTTGGGTTTTGGGTTGTTGGGTGTTTGTGTGTGTGGTTTTTTTTTTTTTTTCACCTTCACCTCCTCTGGATATCTCACAGAACACGTTAGAGACATTACTTCCCTTCTTACTTCAGTAGTGGAGTCTAGTGACAACTTCAGAGTTGTGAACAAAAGACGCTGAAGCAACAATTCATCTTGGGTGACAAGATTTGTCCAATATACTAAGAGCTAAATGAATGCAGGAAGTGCTCATACTTCTATTAAGCTTACTTCTGTCTTTTGTTTTCTAATCAATAGTGAGAATCGTAGGCTCATCTGCATCCAGTATCTCTATTTCATGGGCCAGAAATACATTTAAGCAAGGTAGGTATTATTGGGAGACTCTGTGGAAATGGCAGAAGTGATGTGTGTGAGATAAGCCTCCAAATGCGTTTTGGAATTTCCTTTTCTTTTGCTGCTTTTTCTTGATTACTATCTAGACCAAGCAGATTGATGTTGGATACATGCCTCTTTTCTTCCCCCTTGGCAATATGTGAGTCCTCTTCGGGACAGGTCAGATACATGAGTTTGTATCCACTTAAGATTAAATGAGATGAAATCTGAAGTATTACTTCTTTATTTTCTTTCAGAAAGTGATTGAAAGGAAATTCTTCTAGCACTGAAACTGAGAGTTCTTCATAGAAAACTCATGCAATTCATAAGTACCTCTAAAAGCCCAACTTGATCTTGTGGGCTGAAGGTGAGGGTAGCAATGCTCTGTGTTCAAAGATTGCCTGTGGCAGAACAGTGAAAGCAGTACCACATCAGCTTGATTTATAGAATGTATCTGATGATTTAAGTTATAAGACAGGAAACAGCCATCTGTGTTCTTAAGAGTTATCTTTGGTGGGCAAAGCACGTAGTAAGTGTTAAGTCAAAAGGATTCATTAGAGTAACTTCTTTTGGAGTTGTACGTTCAAACGTCTCTAGTAAATTCTAACACCATTAATAAAGGAAATTGGTAATGATGAATACAGCAAATGTGAATAGCAGTTTCTAGCCTTATACAGTCTGTGTCTAGTATTTTCCTTTGGTAAATCTTGCACTTTTGCAGACCATAAAACAATGTTTTGTTGCCTATTTTAAATGATTTGTGGAGGGTTTTGAGTTTTGGGGAATTTTTTTTTTTTTTTTTTTATTAGGTATAGGGCAAAGGGGAAAACAATCTTAATTAATAAGTGGCCATGAAGAGATTGTGAAGTTTGAACTACTTCAGTTGTAAGTCACTGTGAAGTGTATGAGGGGCTTCAGAACTGTGAAGATCTGCTGCAGTTCCTTGCTGGCTTTACTTCAGGCTGGTAAACTTCTGGGCTCTTATCAAATAACAGTATCAAATAACTTATGAGTAATGCTTTTGAATAATAATTAGTCAGAAAATAATGGTGTGTGTTAAATTCTGTGCTTGTTTGAGAATATTGAATTAAGTAGAGATCAGTGTATAGTTTTTATGTTATTTTTGCCTTGTCTTTTCTTAGTTTGTACGATCCTTAGGCCAGTGGATCCCTAGTTGCAGTTGAAGGCTCTGGATGCTCCTGCAATACAAATAATAATTTTCCTGCTATGCCCTGTAGAACGTAAACACTTCTAGAGCTTCCATTTTTTTATAAGGCAAATGGAAAAAGATACTTTCCAGAAATACAGTTCTTTGAAATGCCTGAACTGTTTAAGGCTAGAGTTTGTGTGTGTGTCTAATTATGAGACAGCTGCTTGGATGGAGTATTTCAGCCCAAACAGTGAGCTTGTGAAAAGTGTAAGTGACTCAAAATAGGATCTTAAAATGAGAAGTGCTAAGCATTGCTAGCTCTGCCTTTAACTAGAAGTGAAAGCTAGAAAGAAAATTGTGGAACTTCCTCACCAGCTTTAAATCGTGAAATAAGTGAATTCTACTAGAGCTGTTTTCAAAAACTGCTTCCAGCAAACTTGCCTGTTGCTGACTGCTTTCCTACAAGGTGTCATGTCTCAGGTCTGCACTGAGTACCTTCTCCCTCTGCATTGGCCCCATTATGGGAGGCAGCACCTCTCACCTTGGTTGAGCGTGGGAGAGGGAAGAGGATGCACATGGAGGCATCTTCCTTCTTGGCTTCCTGCCCCTGTACCTGGCATCCTGCTTAGTATCACTGGATATATCTCTGGCAGTACATCCCTGAATGCAGTGTTTCCTTAACTTGTGCAAACATTTTTTAGACTAAAGAAACTGGATTTTCTGTTATAATGTGTAATTTGATAGGATGAGCTTGTAAGTAAAATAATAAATACAATTTAAATTCTGTAGATATAAATAGGTTAGAGAATCCCTTAAATATATTCATAGTGTGTGCGTGTAGGTAGTTAAAACTAGGTAATACAGGCAGCGGAAATGGACACTGGGAAACATTTTTAACTTTAAGCAATTGTCCGCTTGTCTTTGCATGCGCAAAGACACATCTTTGCTTTGAGTGCATATCTGCTTTGAGTGGATGCTGCTGCTGTCCCAGCCACTTGGCAGTGCAGAGGAATTCAACAGCATCTTAAATCAACCTTGCAATGAAAATGGGGGACAGCAGTTGTTCTACTGCTTCAGTTTACTCTGCAATGTTAATTTTAAGGACTTAAGCATTGCAGTAACTTGGCATTAATTCTGTTGAAGACTTGGACAATAGTTCTTGTTTGAAAATAATAATCTGGAAAGAAGGAATGGTTAAAAGGAGTTGATCTGCATAGACACTGGGATAGAATGCTACAGACGAATGTATTGATTTCTTTTCTGTTACTGCTGATTGATTTAGGAAAAGAGAGTTACACAGTGTATAATAAAATTCTAGTACAGAAAAGTCACAGCTAATTTTCAGTTCTATGCAACTAGCTGGTTTAAACCCAAGTTACTGAGGGGAGAGCTGACTTGGTTCTTATGCGTAGTTGCCATGACAATGTCATTATTTCTGATATCTTGGCATACCCTTGAATAATGGGCCTGTTCAGCAACCAGACTGTTTTCTGGCATATGTTCTTGCTGAGTCCTGTCGAAGTAAACAGCCCCCTAAGAAAAGACAGTGATATTATAGTATTGTAATAGAAGGTAATGGTTTTAGGCTTTTTAAGATAATTATTGCTAGTTCACTTGCCCAGAACACTTGTAGGTGCAATAAAAAAGTAATCATAACTAAAGGCCAGTGTAATGTTGCTATGTTGGTTCAGCTGTTTTTCCTCACTGAAAAAAAAGGGTCTAGTATCTCCTTTCTGGGAAGGTTTGTGCCTCTTCAGGCAACACATCCCTGACATTGAAATAAGAAATTTCACTGAGCTGATGGTGCTATGGGAATGTTCCTTTAGGTGAGTAACTGTGGCAGCACACTGTTTTTGACTAGTCTGTTGATGCCGGGGTGGTTACTTTTTAGTCGTGGTCGTGTAGGCTGTGGTGAAGCACGGTATGATGTGCGTTCTATGCAAACACAGTTCAAACCATCAGTCTGAGTATCCCTCATACTTAGGTCTGTTCAGCTTCTGTTTGGAGAAATGTATGTTTTCGTCGTAAGCAGCAGCAGAATCCTCATGTTAGACTGCTTTTCTAACTTGCAGCAGAAATATTTAAGTGAACATCCTCTGCACTTTCTACTTTGCACGTTTTGACTGCTGCTTTCTTACAGTTATTAACTTCTCTGCTTGTTTCTATGTGCTGATCTGAGTGTTCCTGTCGATATTTAAGATGCTATATTGCTGTGTTGTACTCTTTGGTCTTGTGTACACTTTGTAGTCTTTCTAAGTATTAGCACATTCATTAGATTTTTACTTTGTACATTTCAGATCAATTAGTTTCCCGAAACAAAGTTTCAAAGTCCCTTATCCAGAGGGCTCAAAGGGTGAGACGTTCCAAGCTGATGGTGACAGTGGGCTGGAGTTATAAAATGACCCTTAAAACAGTTGGCTCTGAGGGAGTTAGGCAAAGGTTTAGGTTTGCCTGTATTTTTCCCCCAGAAATTTTTGCTATCAGTTGACGGATTATCCACCTATGCATATTGAAAATAGGAAGAAAAAGGAAGACTTAATATAGCCAATCTGTTATAAGTCTTGGAAGTGATCTGTTTGTATCTGATATATTTTAAGAATGTTCTCAACATATGTATATAAAGATAACACTGTAAATTGCTTTTAGTGTGACAGAGTGAAGACAAACTATTTAGACTAATTACAGTCTTATACAACTTAAACATGCATATTTGTCTTATTTTCTGTCAATTAGGTTTCTCCTGGGTAATATCATTTTGGCTAGAAAGAACCTAAAATAGAATTTCTGTACTGTGTAGGGACACTGGGTTTGATTGAACAACACTGTGAAGAGATTAGCGATTTCCAAACTTCCAGACAGACTAATCACAAAGAAAATGCAAATGACAAAATACAAATACAAAATGCAAATACAACATACAAGTAGACATATAATGTCTTATTTTATGTACTTTACTGTAAATTGCTCAGTTAATTCCACAACATCTGGCTATAGATTTTCAACCAAACAGATTTAGAAGAGTTGTCATCACATTTTCATAATGGCTGTCACTGTCAATTTAACTGTGTTCCAGTGAAATCCAAATGTTCAAACTTGGTTTGTGTATGTAAAATATACTTTGTAAAAAATTATGCATTGATGAAAGGAATACTGCCTCTGCTTTCTGGCAGACAGGGATCCAGAGAGTCTACTATTCTGCTTTCTACTCTGCTGGCTTTTTTAATGATTGTGTTTCTAAAGCACTTTATTAGTTGATGTGTCAGCAGAAATTTCTTTCAGCATCCAAATTCCATACTTGGAAGCACACAGAATATTCCTCTGCATGGAGTTTATAAAAATAGCTAGGATTTTACTGATGGAATTTCTTTTTTGTTTTCTCCATAGAAGTGTACATACTGTCATCTAGATCAAAAAAGTTTGACTCTTGGGAGAGCTGGATTCAGGTCTGATCTGCTTTAGGTGTCTGCTATGTCTTAGGGGAGATCGGTTGCCTCCTTGTGCCTCTGCACTCTTTAAAAAGGGAACTGTAGTGTTTTCTTTACTCGGGTTCTGGGGTGACTGATACAGTAACTCTCCTTATAACCTCCACTTTAAGATAATGAGGAAGGGCATATGAATTACTTAGAGAAAGTTTTCTGGAATCTCAGATGCACACAGTTTCAGGAATGCTATTGAATTTTGTGGAAAAACTAGGCAGAACCTTACAAATGTGCCATCTCATATGAATGGTTTATTTTTCTGTTTGTTTTCTTTCGCGTAACAGAAGTAGGTTTGGGTTTTTTTCATGTTTCTAAGCCCTGAAGTTTTTATTTTGATGTTTGTGCTTCTGTGCACTTGTAATTTCAGCTGTACATTTCCCTTCTCTTGTCACTGTTTTAGGAGTTACAGTTTTATGAGCAGTCATGCACACAAAGAAACGTATGGCATTGATACTAAGTCCATGTATATCCTAAAGCAGGACTGTGTGGGTAACATGTTACTTAGTCTTCTCTCTGACTTCATTGCCTTGTACTTACCATTGCTTCCATAGAATGCTTTGTATGTATTTTGATCTAAAAGCTGTAATAACATAATAATAATTACTTTATTAAAAAAATACATTTATATTTATTGATACAAAATGAACATTTATTTTTCTTGTAGACTTCAACTAAAACATCTTCACTCACCAATACTCAATTGTGATTATTTATTAACCTGCTGATGAAATGAGAGAGTGAACTGAACTTATTATACCAAGCACAGAAAATGCAGAGCTGTAGAGATGTGGCTTCAGAAGCAGCATAGTGGGAGCAGTAAACCCCTCAGTTTTAAAAGCATATACAATCAAAACCTATCTCCAGGAAAGCAGGTACTAGCCTGCTTGTTGTATTTTAATTTTTCCACTGATGATGAAATTGGAAGAGTCAAAGTATCTACCATACTGAGCTCAACTGCAGAAAGTCATGTGGAAAGAGCATTTCTCAAGGAAGCTAAAAGTGGTCAGTAACAAGACTAATTCTTTGAAGGAGGCAGAGATTACTTGAAGGACATGACTCTGAAGTGGTGAACAACCGAGTGCCACAGGAAAGCAGAGGAAAGCTGGTGTGGGTATCCAGCAGAATCAAGTGCTAAGGTGGAGTTTCCATGTAAGAAATAGAAAGAATTTTGCTCATTGGCAGGATAAATGTAAAACATAGTAAGATCTGAAAAAGCTTAAGAAACAAAAAAAGGCATAAAAAGTTAATGGAAACCTTTAATATATGGAGCAAGAAGCTTGCCAGCGGGTATGTAGGGCTCGTAGTGAATAGGGACAGTTAAAGAATGTTGCCATTTAAGACCTAATGACAGTATGGAGACTAAATGGATTTGGATCTCAAAACACTTTCATCACACATATGTGCAGAATTACATGATTTCACTGTTCCATGGGAGAGATGATTTGGTCCTGGAGAAAACTTGGGCAGGTTAGTGCAGCGGTTCCTCACACACCTTCCTTTTTTCATGGGGCAGAGAGCTAAGTCCAGGAGAGAAGTCAGATGGGTCAGCACAGTGTTTCCAGCTGGGCTGTGTGCAGTTCTGGCGTGGGGTCGTGGAATCTCCTGGGTGCTTTCTGGTGCTCTCAGGTCCCCTGAGTGTTGATGAAATGGTCCCAAATTCTGGTGCAGGGTCTTGAGGTTCTCTCCTCCCTCTTTTTACTCTGTTTTCTCACAGTATCCTTAGATACATGGTATACCATGTTGGTGAGTAGTCCTTTTAGATGGTGATCTTTTCTGATTTGTGGTTGGTGCTGTTGCTGCTCACAATTTGCTTGTTCCAGATACTTCTGGACATGTTTACACTTCTTTATCAACAGGCTGTTTGCATAGTTTAGCTATCTGTTTTCTTGAGCACACAAAATGTACTCTGTTTTTCTGGATGGGTGGTTGACTATATTTCATATTCTTTTGCTACAGTAAAGAGCTGGTTAACATTTACTGGCTTATGCTAACATCTATCCTGACAAGACATACCTCATGCTAGCTGCTATAGAGAGTGAAGAATAAGTATTTTGTTGGGTTTTTTTCATCTTTCTTGGCCATTAAGTATGTTCAGGGAGAGTTCCATACCACAATATTCTTTATGGGGTATGCCTTAGGGTCTCAAACTACTATAAGAGTTTATGAAGGTAAAAGAACCCCAATAATGGATGATAAAAATTCATATGGATAAATGTAAAATTATGCACTTATGGAGAAGGAGGAGAGTAAAACATCCCAACTTTGTTTATAAAATGATGGACTCTGAGCTCATTTTACCACATAGGAATCTGATGTGAGTTTTGGTACTTTTTGTGGGACTTGGGCTGTATTCATAAGCCCATATCAAAAGAGTGAGGAGATAAGCAGCCACAGTTCCCATTAGGAATGCTGCTCAGTACTCTGCCCATGCACCAGACAGCTCTCCCAATATCACACCAGCAGGATACTGTATGTGGAGAGAAGGAAAAGCATGGCAGTCACTCTGTCTGCAGACACACCTTGGCTTTTCGGAAGAACTCCAAGGAAATGTTTGATTGTCATGCTCACATTGGGCTGGGATCCAACCATTTAAAAGAGAAGCCATCCTTACTCCAGTAGGTCCCTACTTCAGCGTGTAGGAAGCAAGCGAGGGGACATTGTGCTCTTCTACCAGTTCTATGTTTAAGGGATACAGCCCTGAAAGGAGTCCCAGAGTGACTGCTGTCTCGGTTCCCTAGTGCAGCCCTAACTGCTAGATGTTGTTTGTGCCTCTGAAGGTTATTCTGGAGGCACATTGCACAATGTTGTATGGGGTTTGGAAGTATGCATTCTGCTGTCTGGCTCTAATAAGGGAGCGAGATGTGAGGCAAAGAGGATCTGTGCAATTCAGTATGATACATATAAGTAAGCTCCTTAACTGTAGGAATTAGTGAGGAAGTAGATTAGTCGTAAGATTACACCAATACCAGAAGTGTCTCTCCTCCTTCAGGTACAGAGCCATGGGAAACATTAAGAGTAGTCAGCATGAATCAGCCTGCAATTTAAATTTAAAGTAGTAGCAATAAACATTTTCTTTTGGCACAGAACCTTAATGGATTACTTCCTTGAGACTCAAAGGGCTGTGGTTTTGCCTCGCTATTGCTGTTCTTTGTAAGAAACACATGTCCTCAGGTGTTGCTGCTCTTGACCCCGTCTCTTGCATTACAGACTTTTTTTTCCCTCTTATTATTGTTGGCGGTGTTTAGGGAGAATTACTTAGTAATGCCGTTGATCCTGGCCAGGAGCTCGGGG
>JAVSBS010017636.1:0-17413 GCA_033124195.1 Coracias cyanogaster | reverse complement strand
TGTTGCTGAGTTCAGTGTTGGCCTGTGTGATCAGGCAACTGATGGCAGCATAAAAAGATGATGGCTGAACCAGCACAGCAGGGAACTAGGATTGTTTAGCTTGGAGAAGAGGAGGCTGAGAGGAGACCTCATTGCTCTCTACAATTACCTAAAAGGAGGTTGTAGTGAGGCTGGTCTCTTCTCCCAAGTAACTAATGACAGAACAAGAGGTAATGGCCTCAACTTGCACCAGGGGAGGTTTAGATCAAATATCAGGAAGAAGTTCTTGACTGAAAGAGTGGTTAGCCATTGGAACAGGCTGCCCAGGGAAGTGGTGGAGTCATCATCCCTCAAGGTGTTCCAAAAAGAAGTATATGTGGTGCTTTGAGACGTTTAGTGGTTAGGGATACGTTGGGTAAAGGTTGGACTAGATGATCCTAGAGGTCTTTTCCAACCTAAATGATGCTATGATTCTATGTAGCCTTGCTGTCCCTCTCAAACAGACTTTAAATATTTTGAAGTGTTTGTGCTGGGGTAAGCATTTTGCATAGCAGATAATTTATTCTTTTTTTCCCAGCAACTCAGGCAGGTTAATTTTCCCCCATCTTCCTGAAAACCTAATGACAACAGAAAAGCACCATGACTCAGTGGGCCTCATTTGGATTTGCTCTTAGGGACTGTCGCAGGCCAAAACCAGTCTTTGAATCAGGGGATTTCACTTAATTAGATATATTGCCAATTAACATAAGCTTTAAATTACTGATTTTGGTATTGAGAAATAAATAAAACAGTCAATTAAAAGATCAGATAGGGAAGGCATCTTGACCTAACCTGGTGTTGTATCCTCTTGCTAAATATTGGACTCGGTCCCTTTGGTAAGGTGATGGGTGAGGTCCTCCAACATAGGCCAGCCCTGCAGCAATGCCACCCACAAACAAGCAGGACCTTGCCAATTTTACCTGTGCTGGAAAGGTGCAATATGGAAGTGAGGATCTCCTTGACTACATCCAGAGGCCTTCCAGGTGGTGTTTGTGTCTTCCCAGTCAGGTCCAGTAACCAGGTGCTGTGGTAGGGAGCTGGGTATGGAGGGAGCAAGTAAGTTCTCTTAATTTGTCAGGTGAAGAGGAGAATTTAAATGGACCTCAAATGACAATTACTTGTAAAGCTGGGACCAGGACCAAGGAGTTATTTGACTCCTAGTCTGGTGTCCTTTGCTGGCTTTTACCTTCTCGGGCTTGCGTTTATGAAACAGTGGATTCAGTGGAGCTTCCCTGTGAGGTGTCAGGCAGCCCTGGAGGAGCATGAGGACAAGCTAAACAGACTTAGAGGCTTTTTCCAGATAGCTTCTTTGCAACTGCAGAGAACACGATCCTGCAGCACGAGAGCTGCTCTCACACAAGGAGTCTGAAACGATTCAGCAGATGTCTTTCACAGCTCTGGTGTTTCTTCCTGCCCCAGAGCAGTCTTGGGGACTTGGTTTTTTGCACCCCATGCTGTTGTAGTTCCTCGTGTCTCCCTGGTGAGCTGCCCAGACTGGGAAGCATGGCTCCCCACCACCCAGAGTGTCTGCAAGGGTGGTAGGACTGCTTCGTGTGTCCTTACTCATGTTCCTGAATCCTGTGGTCTCTCTTGTTCCTGTGCACAATTTGGAGTATGGAGGTGATATCAAGGAATGTTGCACTCCAATGTTTTCTGCAAATATAGATCTACAAAATGAACTATTAGGCCATTTGTATTTTTTGAGGTAAATTGCGGTACCAAAAAGAAAATGACTTTGCTTTCTATTGATATTGAAATTAATAATTTAGTAAAAAGAAAATAATTAGATAATTTGAAAGTAAGCTAATAGAATAAATGTGTATGTGTGTGCATGTACATGTCTTTTTTGTGATATTTTACAATAGAGTAGCACCTTAAATTATACGCCACAAACTAGGTAACTTGTTACAACAGAAGGCAGGTCCTTTGACATATAAAATGAGAAAATATAATTCAAAAGTCCTTCTAGGTTGATGTATTGGAGTCATATAGAAGTTTTGTGCAGTATACTTGTACTTGTGATAGAAGGAGACGGGTATATCATCTGAGTTTTTGAAGATCAGCTTCAAATTGTGTACGTATCTGGAGCAAGGACATTACTAGAGCCAGAGATTCGTTATTTACCACATTTGGTGATTTGCTTAAAAAAAGTGAGCTGTGTGAAAATATGTAGCTCCTTTAATTAAAATGATATATAGTCTCATGCTTTAATGTATAAACTAACCTAGCCTCAGATTTGGAGACATTTATCTTATGAGAAATAACTGACTTTTAATGAATAATCTGGTGTTTTCATGTTTTTGTCTTACGTATGTATGCCATGGTCCTGAGCTTCGGGAAGCTTTTGGAAAAGGTTGCCCGGCTGGGCTGAATGAGTGTTCTTGGGTGCCAAAGCTTTATATAATGTAATCTCCCGTTCTTTTAGAGCCCTGACTTCCATGATAAACTGATGTGGGATGCTTGCTCTAGGTATTGAACTTTGTATTTGTTTTTACCAATCACCCTTTTTAGACTTATATCTTCTAGAAAAAGTTAAATTTTATAAAAACATGGGCTTTGAAACACAGAATGGAGCCAAGGCAGGCGTTGTGCCGTTGGTGTGAATGGCAAGTGTTGTGCACATATGACCACTCTGATGACATCCCTCTGAATATCCCTGGTGCTCTTCAGGAGGCCCGTCCAGCTGGCAGCCTGTGAGCCTGTTCTCTTCCACAGAGTAATTCTGGCCAGCTCCCACATGAACATGATCTTACCCAAAACTCAGTTGTCTGCGCTTACCCATGCAAGCTGCGTTTCTGCTCCTTTTCTTCTGGATTGTGGCACAACTTGCCTGCAGAGATGTGCCTATAGGGACATTTAAGCAGAGATGAGACACTGTAGCTTAGCCTTCAGAAAGAGAAACCTTTTCACAGTCACCACCACCATTTTGCTCTTTAAAAAAGAATACTAGAAATTGCTTCAAGTACTAAAAATATTTTTTTCTTTAACAGGTCTCAAAAATGACATAACTCATGTGCTGTTCCTTTCAAAAACACTTCAATAAAGTGTTGTCCAAATCACCTTCTACACTAGAAGGAAGGCAAAGTTAGTTACCTAGGCTTAAAATATAATATATATTAAATAATCATGAACATTATGAAGTCAACACTAGATGTTTTATATTTCTATCATGTATCATTTATTGGTTTTCTGTTTGCAAAGTGTTTAATGATTCATTACTTTCATGACATTGTAATTTCATGTTGGATGCTGCCACTGTAATGCTATACAAAAATCACAGCTGTAAAGGATTTAAACCCTCTCCAGATACTCTGTGGTGAATATTTGGAGTAAGACTGGGAAGTCATTTAGTATTTTGTTTTATAATTAATTTAGAACTAGTTTCAGCTTTAAATAAGTGATATATTCTTTATTACAGAACAGAAGCATGTTCTACTATTTGTTCCTTAGTAGTATTATTCTTATATGCATATGATTTCTGATACGTATCAGGTTTCTAATAACAAAATCATTGTTTTGTTTTTCCATACAGAAACTATGCCTGTTCCAGACCAGCCCTCGTCTTCTGACAAGACAAGTTCCCTTAGTCCTGTGTTGAACACATCCAATGGTGATGGCTCCGAAACAGAGACAACCTCTGCCATTCTAGCTTCAGTTAAAGAACAGGTATGCAAGCGCTGCATCTGGAGGCTAGAAAACAATGTTACGATTTAGTGATTTTTTTACAAAGTGTTTTAGTGTTCAGTGCATTAGTGTTTTTTTACAGACTTTTTTTCCACCTATGGAAGGTGTTACCTGAATAATTTCATTTGCAAATCATATCGCAAAGAATGTTAAATATTTATTCATGTCTCAGTATACTTCCATGTGCTGTCATACAGTAAATTTAATGTAATTTGAGTTGTTCATTTTATTCTTCACTTTCATCCTTTACTGTGAAGGGTGGTTTTCAGAGATCTCTCCTGTTCTCGTTATCAGTCTGCATATGGAGTTACAGCTTACATGGCATATAAGACAAATGAGTAGTTGTGGAGAAGATGTGTTATCCTAGACTTTTTAGTTAAAAGGATTTATGGGAATCCTAGGATTTTAAATTTTACCATATATGTGGTTTTGGATTTTTTGTATAAAACTTGATGTGCAATGATTTTAGGGCAAAATTGGGCAGGGACGGAACCTTTCAGCATTGGATGATTAAGACCAAAAGCTGTAGGAATTTTTGAAAGAAAGGCCTTTGGCAGGTTTGGACATCGTAATGTAAATTTTTGTGGGCTGTCTGAGATTTTGCTTAGTGCCTCTTTGTACATTAGGAGGTGGTTAAATATTGGAGTTCATGAAAACACTTGGTCTCTGTCGCTACCTCATGTGGCTCAACTGCTGCAATGGATATCCCAAAGAGAGACATTAAAAGATAGCTACTTTTAGTGAGCTTTCCCCTTGCTGAAAACAACAAAGTAGAGATCTTTCCCTGCCTAAGACATTCATTGCTGCTTTAGTAAAATTAAAGCATGAATTCAGCTTATGGTGTTTGACACCATTGAAGTAATAGCTGTTGAGTCATTGGACTTTTGTAAAAATTGTGACTTTGCTCTTCTTTTTTTCTGTTTGATATGTGTCAGTTCTCTCTTTAGGATATTAAAGGGTAGTCATATAATTTCTGTTTCTGAAAAGAAGGAATGCAAGAAAGGTTGTACTGTGGAGTTTTAAGATTTATGGCACACTGTTGTATTGGAGTTAGCCATAGTTTAGATGTTTGTGTGCATGTTCTCCTGGACAATAGCATTACATGGGCATGTGCCTGTGTTTCAGCATGTGTTACTGTATTATTTTGGAGAAAAATACCAGCCTTAGCTTTTGACTCTCTGATGTTGAAAAAAATGTACAGGGAAGTTACATAGGTAGAAGATACGCCGCATCTGCTGTTAGAATGTGAAACACAGTATTGAGCAGGGGGAAGTCCTTTTCTGGTTTTGGTTTTTGTGATGATATTGCTATTTTGTACCTTGCTGTGTATTTTATAACTGAACCTCCCACCCACATAAATCAGTGAATTGAGTATGAGAGGGAACTGGTGCTGAATCCACTAGATGAAAAGGATTTAAAGTGGCAAAATATTAGCAAAATTATTTCTGATTCCTGTAAGCCACAGCAAAAAGGAGCCTGTAATGAAGGAATTCTATATTCTCTTATGAAGAACAGCCTAGCCAGCTAACCTAAAGTACTGCTGGCTAAAAAGATGATCTCTTGGATTATTGTGGTACAGGGTATCAAAATTGTACGCATGTTCTGTTAAGTAAACTTCTTTCATGACAAGTGATCTTTAGTCAGACCTGTCTTGAAGCTGGAAGACTGTGCTAAGCTCAAAAATGACTTTTTTTTTTTTGGATCTGAATGCATTCCTCAGGATACAGGGTGACTTCAGTAAATTCAGCTTAATGGCACACATTAATGTTCAGCCACACTCACAACTGGGGAAGCCATGGAACTCCAATATTCTTTCTCCTTTCTCTTGTTTTGTGGTAAAGAGTGGAAAGAAGGAAAAAAAAAAAAAACACAAATAGCCCCAAATCTGCTTCTGGGCTTTTTCTATTCACCACAACCTTGTGTGTTTTGATAGACTTCCATTATTTTACATTCTGTTGGAAGAATTCCAGGTAGGGCCACCATCCCATCCTTCAGGCTGATGATACGCATTACACTGATTCTGCATTGGGGAGTAAATGAAGTTTATGACTGATTGTTCAGATGGGTGGCCCTCTGCTTATTAGAAAGAGGATTGAATTACTTTACTGCCTAGCATATGATTTTGCTTTATGTGCCCTTTGACTGTAGCTGAAATTATACCTAGAGTTTTAGAAATACAAACACAGACAGTTATTCAAGAGTACTGCTAATTAAAACCAGGATGTATGAGTTCATAATTAAGATATGTTTTGATGAATCAAGTGTATTACATTTTCTTCATCTGTGCTGATGCTTAACTTAAAAAAAATTTCCTTACACTTTTTAATTCTCTTGGAACACTTGCGGAAACTTTGCGACAACTTCTCATGAAATAGCTAGAGCAGTGTCTTTTAGTGACTGCAACAGAGTAAATTGTGGGATTTATGATATTGGTGACTGTAGTAGGTATTGACAGTCTTTGAAGAGGGCAGGATATGTGAAAGAAAGCACAGAGAAGAAGTCATAGTTGTTATATTTATTTGCTCTACTTAAATTTCCCATATGAAACACAAATGATTAATTCAGAAAATCTGAAGCTTTGCTCTGCTTTGAGGAACACATTTCTCTGCACTCCTATTTTGAGGAACAGATTTATTTCGTCTAAAAAAGTTGTGCTTGATATGTCAAATGTAAAGTGGCGTTCATGCTGGACATGACTGGATCAGAAGATATAGTCATGTGCTTTTCAAGGTGGGGATTAAAATAGAAATTGAAACCTGAATTTTTTTGTTGGGGAGTTAGGTTGATTTTAGGAAATCCCAGTCCTGAGCTCCTTGCTTTAATGTATAAGTTAGTTCGTGTTTTACCTCTGGACAAGTGTGCTGAATCACTTCCAAGTTTCAGAATTCTGAGATGCAATCAAGAAATGATGGATAAAGAATATGAATCTTTTTTTCCCCTTGCAGCTAACTTTATGTAGATCAGCAGGCACTGCTGGAGGAAAGGTCAGAGTTGTACACCCTATGTCTAAGAAATCATGAGATGCCAGGCATCTGGAACTTTGGCTTGGGTGTTTTCTGTCGATCTTCATGAAGAGGAGGGGTTAATAGTTTGTGTGAAAGTGAAAGCTGTTGGGGGATTTTATGTGGGGTTTTTTGCCTGTTTCTTTGGTTTTAGATAGTCAGAATCAAGTTCTTTAAAGAGAAATCATAAGCAGCGTTAAACCACTAGACAAATAATCTGTTTTCCATGCTGTATAAAATATGGTTAAATACCTGTGTATGAAGAAGGATTTTTTTTCTTGCATAGATATACACTGGCAAACACACTTGGCCTAGTGCTTCATAGGTTTTAGAAAACATAAGGCTGTTTCTGTTTCTGGTTTGTCATCTGCTTTTGTATCCCTAAATATGGGAAAAATTCTTCAACAAACAAAATGGGATATTAGGACTCTGATTTGTGACAACCTATGTGGTAGATACAACTGCTACTTCTGCAAAAAGCATATGTTTCTGGTGGGGAATTTCCACCTGTGCTAGAGGCTTTTGATACTAATTGATGTTAAAATTTCCTGGGAAGAGAGCTATTGATAATGCAGTTTTGAAGGAAGAAATAGCTGTTGGAGAACCTTTTGAGTGAATCTGTAGTAAAGGTGATACTTTTCCTGGAAGTCACCAGGCATATGTGGTTCACAGTACTTTGGTTCTTGGCATACAGAAACCACTTCCTTGGAAGCTGAGGAGCAGTGTAGTGACAATGAACTAGAAGAGGCTTGTTTTGGCAGATTTTTTTTTTTAATAAAAACACTTGGAGGACGTTAGATAAAATAATTTCCTAAGAATGAGATCAATCTTGAAGCTCTGACAACTATATTCAACTCAGAAATAGTATTGTACATTTGTTTCAGTTTCTTTGTGACTCTGGTTTCCTTTGCCATCTTGAGAGTACAGCTTTTTCCCTTTCAGAAAACTTACACAAAGAACAAGTTATGAAATGTTTAATATTTCTTTGGAATACTTTTTAGAGCTACCTATTTCAGATACTTGTTTCCAAGTGCCTGTCTTTATTTCCCACTCTCTCCAGAAAAAGCTCAGGCTCTAAGAGTTCTGGAATACTTCTCACACTGTTTAAATGAATGTTTGATTAATACGTTCTTGAAATCATTATTACCAATTCTAAAGAAAAAAGAAGTGTTTGGTTTTGAGATTTGTTGCTGTTGGCTTTTTTGGTTTGGTTGGTTTTGTTTAAAGAAGAATGAAAGTGCTATCTTTAGGGTTAAAAACATCCTGGCTTTGTAAGATTTATATTTTTCCTAAAATAACCTCTGCTACTTCTAAATATTTACTATTTTTTCAATTAAAAGGCTACTTGTTTATCAAGAAATTGTGGTTAAAACCAGACTAAAAAAAAGACATAAAGGGTAATAATGTCTAAGTGTTGTAATACATGTATTTATTAAATATGGATAACATATGTGACTTAAATGAACTTGTATGTTATGTGTTGGTACTCTTTGGAAACAGGATTACATATGTCATAAACATCTTATATGTATATGAACTAAAACTGCAGATAGAAATGGCTGTAGAAGTTGAAAGATTTGACTTCTTTTTTTTTTGGCTCTGCCAGATTATTTTTCCTTTGTCTTTTTATATCATGATCGAAGTTTTAGAGTAAAATCACATATCTAGATGGCTCTTTCAATTCAGACTTTTCTTTAAGGTTCTATGGGTGGAAGAGGCTTGTGAAGTCATCTAGTCTGACCAGCAAGTCACAACATTTCCTACAGTTATCCAAGTATTGGGCCCCAAGGCTGATCATAGCATTGCTTGCAACTGTTTTCCCTAGTACAATGCATGCCATGTTGTAATATATAACATTCACCAAAATAAAATCTCATTCTGCTTTATAGGAACCTGTAATTACTCTAGTAACCTTAAATGTTCTATAGATTTTCTAAATAGATTCAATTACGATATATTCATATGTTACTTCCTCTCAAATATCAGAGTCTATCTCTACCTTTAAAAGTTTTAGCAGCTCTGTTTCAGAGCCATGCTAATTATATTCAATCAATATATATTTCTTTCATCTCTCTCTAAGAAGCATGTTAATATATTCACTTCCTTAGTTCTAGAAATCATTTGTTTCCAATGAGGTTTTAAAATATTACAGAGAGAGATTCCTCTTCCTTTTTGCCATCTTTCTTTTCATTACTGTTTTAGGCAAGAACTAGACTTGGGGCTGTATAATATGCTTTGAGTAAAGTCTATACAGTGGATACCAGACTTCTAGGTTGCTGGATGGACCAACATATTACTGAAATACAAAGCTTTGTGAGTACAACCAGTGCTTCCCAGGTACATCCTCAAGTTGATGGGAATTGCTTTTAAGATGTACAGTTCTGCTACTGGAAATGGGGAGTTGAGTGGAGAAGCTTTGAAGAGCGTCATCAGAGTGGCTGATGAAGAAGGAAATCATTTACTATACTTACTATATGCCCTGCTCTATAGGATTCTCAAATTCTTGATTCAATCTGGAACTGATTTCACATAGCTCTTTGGAACAGCTGTGAGTGTATTCATGTTGTGCTTCTTAGGAAACAGCAGTTTACAAGAGTGGACCTAGATAAGTAATTTCTATTCAGAAACCCATACCCAGGCAGTCATGCCAAAGAGACAGTAGTCACAGTGTATGCAGTATGAAGAAGCTAAAAATTATTCACTTGTAAAAGGATGTGATGATGATGAAGAATATGTATTTTTGGAGGTTGTTTGAAATAAGATGGGAGTAGAAAGGCTTCTGTGAAGATTTAGTCTGATAGAGTATTTAGAGAATATATCTTCCGAGCAAAACCATTTTGAAAGAGAGAGAACAAAATGCCAATTATCAGAATAAAATTAGAGTTAAATATGATGCTATTTGGACTTAAAGTAATGTTGAAAAATTAGTAGTTCAAAGCCAAGAATTTCAGAGTAGCTGGGTGGAGTGCAACTTAGTGACAGCTCAGTCTAATGCTAATTTAAAGCACTATTAAAGGCCATCACAAAGAAAGGCAAAATATCATATCCTTCTTATCATGCAGCCAGTATAGGAACACACTTCTGCTGATCCACAAGCACTTCTGTCTTTTTTTTTTTTTTTTTTCTATTAGTAGAAGAATTTCAAACTTGGAATAAAGATACCCTAAGGAAGTAATAATATTGAACTCAATAGAATTTAGATTTTAGTATATGAAATTTCTAACATTTTAACATACTATATTTGTAACATTTTAACAGTGTTATTTCTTTTTCACTCTTATCATTCATTGAGGCTTTTTAAAATGTAAAAAACTTAAACCCAAGTCTTTTAATCAGCATAGTGGAATAGATTCCCATTCTCACCCTAAAGTCACTTGAGAGGGAGATCTAAATGAACTTAAAATAGAGTGAACTAGTCAAGTTGTGCTTTTTCCTGTACTCCCTCTGCTGTGCTGACAAACGTGGACTTAGGCAGCATGTGGGGAGTGCTGTGGGAGCTGAGTGAGGGCAAATAACCATCTGAGAAGATAAGGCAGCTTTGTGTTACGGAGGGTTGAGTGTCTTGATTTCTTTCTTGGTGAAGGGTGGTTGGATCGATTTGCCATCTTGTTTTTAAGGATTGGGGCTTTTTAGCACAGCTTCTATGAAAATATACTTCAACCCATGGTTTTGGCCAATTTTTTGGTAGTATGTGGGATAATTCAGAAAGTCCTCAACATAATATCCCTATTTAAATGTGGGAGGGAGCGGAGGTTTTGGACGTGTCTCCTCCAACACTGCCCCACTTCCTCATCTACAAGGAAGTCAGTCATGTTTTTGTATAGTTGATGTTCCCAAGACATAGCTATCTTACCTATTTTCAGTATTATTCTTCTTTCTGTACTTGGATTGAGTAATATCCATCAACAGTAATTTTCATTTGCATAGAAAATAGATGAGACTGCAAGGGCCATGGATTTCAAAACCATCACATCTCTTCTACAGGGCAGTGAAAGGGCTGTTAAAAGACCAAGTTGTGAATACTTCACTTAGTGGTGGTTTTTATTTATTCTATCTTTGCTTCCCTAGAAATGAAAGAAAAGCACTAAAAGCACTCTCCAGACTCCACGGTGACCCTTCTACTTCTCATGCCAGTACTTTTCACACAGCTTGCTCTTAACATTTTTATTTTGAAAGGTATTTTTTAAGATTTAATTTTTGACATGGTTTTAGCAATTTTTGTTCCTTTTATGTAATTTTGAAAACTTGGATACTTCTGTTGTGTTTTCCCATCTATTTCTTTGTGTTTTCTCACATGATGGCATTTTCTACTCCTGATGCATTTGCTGCTAAATGGAGCTGTATCTTCCCGTAGGTAATTTAAATCTTTTGTATTCCTAGAAAATCTACTTAATGGGTAGTTGAATGCTATACATGCTTTGATAAAATATGTTAGAATTCTGTTTATCCCCAAACAAGAGAACTATATTAAGCTAAATTTAAACTTAAGTCTACACCTGAGAGTTAAGGTACATTAGAACCCAAAGAAGCTTACCTTTGGCTGTGAGTTATGTAGTAATGATAGCAGTAAACCAGTTTAGAATCACACAATAAATTGATTTTAGCAATGTGTAGCATGTACTTCTCTTTTTTTTCCCCTCAGTGGTGAAAATTAAGTATTTATCTCTGAAATTTCTGGTGACAGAAAATTATTTTATAGTTGCTTCTGATAACCATTCATACTGGAAAGTTTCTTAAAAGGCCAGCAAAAGACATTAATCTTTAAAAAAATATTTGAAGATGCATAGTAAAGTTCTAGACAAAGTAATTGCTTAATTTGTAATTCTTTCCCTCAAGGTTAATACTTCATTTTTGGTAGAATCTCACTTTGTTTTGGGGGGAGACTTTTTTACACGGTTTCCCTGCTACTCTTTATACGTACTTTGCTTTTCTCTATAGAAAGCAAATCCATGTTCTGAGGCTCAAAGAGGTGTTTTTTTTTTCCTTCTTTTTATTTTTTTAGAATATTTAACTGGGAGGTTCTGGGGTTTTTTTGTTTGGTTGGTTGGTTAGTTTGGTTTGGTTGGTTTTTGTTTGTCTGTTTTTTAATTTAAGGTGTAGATATGAGAAGATAGCAGCTTAAATTTTGAAATGTCTTTTCTCCAATGTTACTTTTTTAGTTGTCGAGACCTTGTCATAGTGCAATAGTCTGACTGTGGCCTTTTAGATATTCCACATGTCAAGAACTTAAAATGTAGTACAAGGTTTAGTTAATTTGATATTATTTGATGTTACAGAGGAGTTTGATTTAGCACAGTGACACAACAATGCACTCAAGTCACAATTTAATTAGAAATTAGTTATTGGAGTATAGCTATTGCATTGTACAATTGACACAGTACATATATGAATGGCATCATCTCGAATATGCTTCCTATCATGATGTTCAGCATCAGAAAGGAATGTCTTTGAAGTCAGCTGAAGTCCACAGCTCTCTTCAGAGCTCTTCTGTTTGTGGTTTGCTTTTTATATTGGGCTTCATCACGTACAAACTCCCCATACTGGTCTGGCTGAATGTTTATAGCCATGGGGTCTGCCAAGTTGGTGGCCCTTCTCTTTTCCCTTCATGCCTGTACTATGTTACCCTGTCTTCACTTCTGAAGGCTACTGCTATCCTAATAGGCCTGTATCTCCTCATGTTAGTAGCATTAAATATCTTGCTCTACACAGAATGACTGCTTGATAATTCTATCTATATAAACTATGGTCATAATGGATTAGCCTTAGGCACCTGCTCCATTACAAAAATTGCTGTTATAGCAAAACTAAGTAAAACAAAGCTGTAGGCAGATCAAGAAGAGTCCAGAGAAAACTTGACAAGGCTCAATCCAGAGGTCTTGCAAACAGTGCAAAGCTCAGCCGTTACTTGGTTCATTAAGTGTTCCATATGATTCATATAAAGCTATCCAGAAAACCCCAGAGTGGAGAACATAGTCCTTGCTCCATAACTCTGAGTCTACTGAGCTGTCCTATGTGCATGGAGCTCAAGGCTAGCAACCCCAGGGGAAGGAGTCTCATCTCACACGAGGTATATCCCAGGGCAGGCTGCTTGCCTGGAGTCTCTGCTATTGAAGTCACATTCATTGGTCACTAAATATAAGTGGAATCACAGCAGGCAAGGTCACTTGCTGAGGAAATAACTGAGCTCTGCAGAAACACATAAAGCGATAAGCTAAATACCTGTTACAGTTATGTGAGCGAAGGTTAGAGTTGTAGGATCATAATTTATAAGCATGAAATCATAGAATGGTTTGGGTTGGAAGGGACCTTTAAAGATCATCTAGTCCAACACCTCTGCAGTGAGCAGGGACATCTTTAACTAGATCAGGTTGCTCAGAGCCCCCTCCAATGTCACCTTGAGTGTTCCCAGCGGTGGGGCATCTACCACCTCTCTGGGCAACCTGGGCCAGTGTTTCACCACCCACATTGTAAAAAAAAATCTTCCTTATATCTAGTCTAAATCTCCCCTCTTGTACTTTAAAACCATTACACCTTGGAGACACTTCAGATTGAGCAGATCTAATACATATTGTGTTGGATACATATTACAGTAAAGTAATTTTAACCAGAAGGACCTCTAAAACTAGTTGGTTTTCCTCGAGTCCGCCTTCCTTTCATTCAGGGGCAGGCAGTTATGGAAATGGTTGAAATACTTTGCTGATACAGCTGGTTTGTCTGAAACAAGGGCATCTTTGGATTTCCTTCAGTATTGAGATAGTTTGGCTTCTTTTTCAACAGTTGTGATCAATCATGTCATCATGCTCCCTGGAGCCTTCGGGTCATGGAGCCTCTGTCTCTTCAGAGCTTCCTTCATTGTGGGTGTGTAAGTGGGTGGGTGGAGAGGGCATCATGGGGTGGGGGTGTCTTTGGTCAGTCACAGCCCTTTGTCCCCTCATTTTACATAAAGTGATATGAAGTCTTGTTTTCTCATGTGCAGAAATTTACCTTTTTGAGTAATAATTACTTGTGACACCAGCTTCTCTAAGTGGAAGAACTGCCACTGGTTATCTACTTGACAGTGTACAAAGTAGTATTTCTATCAGTATTTCCTCAATTCCTTCTGTCTGCATTGTTGTATAGCAAATAGCTGCTTGAAGTCTATTTCCTTAGTTGTTTCAAAATGTGAGCTATACGTTTCAAATTTCATCTCTGTTCCTTCAGTTGCCGCATTTGTTTTTACTTGAGTATTCATAAAGTATTATTATTTTTTTACATTTTTTAGACAGTCCCATCTCTTAGGCATAGCTTTTACCTGTGTGTTGAGCTTTTGTTCCTTGGGTATCCAGTGCTCTCCAATATAATGATCTGATTAATCTGGAACGACATTTTCATTTTTGCTGTTTAGTGTGGTATTCTGTTGCTCTAACCTGCAGTTCTGTTGCAGTGTTATCCCATGGTCATGATTATTTATGTACCCCAACAGTAACACAGCGCAATTGTACCAGTCTGGCTGGGTAATTCAGATTTAAATCAAGCCCTTTTTATACCATTGCCAGTCTCTTTATCAAGGAAGTCTTTTAGCTGTTCTTCACATTGCTTATTGTTTTTCAACAAAAAATGTCAGTGAAAAATTAAAAAAAAGTGAAATAACTTTATCTGTTCACTTTTATGTATTTCATAGTCTTCAGAGTCTTAGTGTGAACAGGTATATTTAAGAATCGTACTGCATGCTATCTTTTAACTGGTAAATATTTTCTTTTTTCGCCCATCTGATTCCAGAATAGCAACCCATCTTGTTTTCAGTTGAGGATCATCTCTCTCTATGCACCACCCCCCCCCTCCCCCGCCACTATCTTTCCTGTATGTGGTTACACCAGTCTTTTTTAGCTTCATTGTCAATCTAGGTCATTATTTGAAGCTTTCGTTGGCAGAGCACTTGAGAGTAAATGCATATGATAATATAAATTGGCTTGATTCTTCAGAGTAAGTCAGCAGATTCACTTGAAAATTCTCAATTTTGTACTAGGTTTGATGGAAGATGTACTGCATTCTTCTGTCAACCAGTAGCATAACAATTTATAATGAATTGATATCCTCAAAACGTTGACATACCAGAATAGATTAATTTGGAATTAACACAAGATTACTAGTTTCATAGAATCATAGAATGATTTCTGTTGGAAAAGACCTTTAAGATCATCCAGTCCAACCATAACCAAGTCCGCTGCTAAGCCATGTTCCTAAGCACCACATCTATGTGGCCTTTAAACACATCCAGGGATGATGATGATTCAACCACTTCCCTGGGCAGCCTGCTCCAGTGCCTCACAACCCTTTCAGTGAAAAAAAATTTTTCTAATGACCAACCTAAACCACCCCTGGCACAACTTGAGGCCATGTCCTCTCATCCTATTGCTTGTTACTTGTGAGAAGAGACCAGCACCCACCTCTACAACCTCCTTTCAGGTAGTTGTAGAGAGCCATAAGGTCTTCCCTCATCTTCTTCCTCTTCAGACTATAAACAACCCCAGCCGCCTCAGCCACTTCTTTTAAGACTTGATCTCCAGGCCCTTCACCAGCCTCGTTGCCTTTCTCTGGACCTACTCCAGCACCTTGATGTCTTTCTTGTGGTGAGCAGCCCAGAAGTGAAGACAGTATTCAAGGTGTGGCCTCACCAGTGCCAAGTACCAAGATAATTTTGTTTGGAGGGGGAAAATGGACCCTTTAAGCTGTTTTTAAATTTATTATTATTTTTTTTTAAATCTATTTGTATTTCACAAAGGAGCACTTGCACATGAAAACCCGTTCCCGCACAGTTTGTGCTGTTCTGTTCGTTACAGGTGACAGAAAACAGAGGATACTGTTCCTCTTATGACATGTTTTTAGTAACCTGTGCTGTGACAATAGATGATTCTTTGGATTAGGCTTTTGTTTGTTGATTTACGACAAGCTGTGGCAGGAACCAACCCAACAGTATGCATTCCTGCCACGATGTAAGACAACCTTCTGGTGCAGCTCCAAGATGCTACAACCTTGGGAAGGGAGTTAGGTGCAGCTGTGGCTGCAGCGTGTGCATGGGCACCTTTCTTTAACCTCTGACCATTGTGTATGCTGCTGCATCTGTAAAATAACCATTTTATTCCTGCTTTCACACTCTCTAGTAGGCTTTAAAGCCTTATTTAAATAGTGAGTAAATTATTGAGCTTAAATTAACAATGTAGTTTCATCCTGTACCATTTCTGTGTGCACAACAAACGTATTACAAAACCAGATGTAACACTAGATAAGTGCCTCTGTCGCTGAAAGCAGGACTGGATGCACCACTGTGATGCATATTGGGGTTGAAAAGCCTTGTAAAAAGGTGTCCGTAACGGTGACTTCTCCCCACTGCAGTCTGTTAAGGTTTGTAAGCACCGCACAGCTTGAGTGCAGCATCGGCATCCCCTTCAGAGGTTTTTCATGCTGAGGCTGGATGATGGACTGTAGAAAATGGACAGTTGTCCGTAATAAATTTGATAGTCACTCAAACTGAGATTTGTTGCAGTGCCTGTTTGCTCATATTGAATCAGCATTGCCACTGGTGCTGTATTCTAACGTGCCACATTCACTGACAGACACAGAAACAGGGATTCATTGATAGCATATACACAGTGATGCCTACCTAAATGCAGAAGAGCTAAGTAAATATACTTATTTCTTTAGGAATAGGTGAATATTTAAATGCTGATGCTAAGTCCACTAAGCACTTTTCATTTTATTTTAGAAAGTGAACTGTAGTTTATTCCATTAATGTGTAAAAAACCAAAACAAAACCAGCAAATGAAGAAGTATGTTCTGCGCGAAGGGTGTGTGGGTGATAAGCACCCGCATCCCTTATTTGGCACAAGAAGTGGTCCAACACTTAAAACCTTGCTAGGCTGTTTCTATGTGTGTGTGTAAATTTGAATGGTGTATAACGTCTCTTTATGATGATATTGTTGCATCTATTTAACAAAGTAGGCTGTTAGTCTGTAAGTATAATGATAGATTTATAGGCATAGTTAATATCTTTTATGAGGCCAGCTGTTAAAAAGAAAAAATACTCAGATTTTTCTGTGGGTCTGACTTAAGCAGCTGAGTGTTTGCCCTTTTAGTTTTTTCACTGTGAGTTGTTCTAATAGCACATACTTCCCTGATGCTAAGATGTCATATGATAACAGGTGTTAATGTCTTTCCGGTGTATTTGGTATAATATTTTTAAAAATAAATGTTGTTTGGTGAATCTTGTGTTGTTAATAGACATGGACATTATCGCAGTACCTGCGCTATTTGCCGAGTTCATGCATGTATAGCAGTGCACATGTATGCATAGAGAGAAGTCTTTTAATAAAAGCTTTAATTTGTATCTCTTCTGTTCAGTACTTTAGATATATGTGAAGATTTCTATTTTGTGAAACTTAAGTTTGAATGGTGTTTTCAGTTTTCTGATCCCTACTCTACATTCATAATCAGCTTTACTTAAGGGAAAAATAGACAGAGGTTCTTCCACTCATCAGTGATTGAGGGATGAATGGACTGACTTAAGAAAAGGGTGACTTTTCAGGTTAATATTGAAAAAGATTGTATTAATATTGACAAATAGGCACAAATTAATTTAAATTGTCAAGGTTTATATAGAATCATAGAATGTTAGGGGTTGGAAGGGACCTCTGGAGATCATCAAGTCCAACCCCCTGCCAAGCAGGACCATA
>JAVSBS010017634.1:0-46102 GCA_033124195.1 Coracias cyanogaster | reverse complement strand
TAGTCACTCCATCATAGAAGGCCACTAGGCTGGTCAGGCAGGACTTGCCCTTGGTGAAGTTATGCTTTGACTAGCATTTTGCTCATACTCAGGTCCTTGTAATTAAGAAAATATCCTCTTGCTATGAGGAGGGTGAAAAAGTAGTTGTTCTGTCCATTGTGTTAGTTCTCTCCATTAAGTGGTCCTTCAAACTGTTCCTCGTGAAAGAGGTGACTCTCTATAGGATTTTGCCCCTCTTTAGTTCATTAATAAACTAGATGGTAGCTGGGAGCATAAGAGTACATCTGCTGGGGAGGGAGTGAACAGAGCTGCTTATCATTTTCATTAAATCTTTTTTTTTTTTACATATCCAGTAGTTTTGCAGTTGGCACAGAGGTCTTCCCCTTTGATGTTGCATTAATGTTGCCAAGGTCACGCTGACAATGATTTCAGTGGCTGGAGAGAATATGTACCTGCATGACTACTTCCACTGAAGAAAAAGTGTTTGCAGTGTGACTAATGAACTGTATTGTACATGTATGCATTTTAAATACAATTATTTTAGAAGTCACTCCTGCTGCACATGGCATCTGTAATAGAGCTCAGGGTCTTCATATTCAGAACTCAGCCAGCTGAAGGAATAACTCTTCATCCAGAGCAGAGAGGTGACACACATAAAACCTCCTGAAAAGACCCATTTACACAATGTTAGCCATCAAATGAGGAAACCTGAATAAAGGATTTTTGCCTTTTTAAGAGTCTTAGAGACTCTGAACTGAACTCCCTCAGTTTCCCATAACAACTTGGACAAAACCTTCCACTCCTACATTCCAGGTCATACAACAGCACCTCAAAGGCTTCTCTCAGCATGCCTTTGTCTTTTAACCAACTGTCTCATTCATCAGCAATATGTCTCAAAATTTTTGCTCAAGGACAGTCATGTACTTTTGTGGCTTCAGGATTTGTGAAAGACTTGGGTTTTTTCTCACATCACAGAAAGAAGTCTGGGTATGATAAATTAGCTTGTTTTCCTAGTCCTCTGCAGCCTGATAAGGCCTGGAGTTAAAATATGTAATATACAGTGGTGGTGCTTGACTGCTGTCACTGATCATTGAATCGTTTCCCTTGTTCAGTTGAAGTTACATTAAAGGATGAACCAAACCCAGCCATTACTGAATTATTTGCAATTAAAAAGAAATTCTGTGAGAGAGTGATTGACACAACAGCTGACATAAAGGCTGCAGTGTACTGAAGCCTTCTTACCTGTCTTTGTATCTCAAATTTCGAGATGATTCTCCTAAACCAGCAGAGAATAATGCAAAAATAAAGCATCTGGAAAAGATCTTCTGGCCACTGAATCCTTCCTTTTTCCATGTCAGGCACTCTGCTACATGGACTCTACTGCCCTACTGAGATCTGCACCTGCTCTATTATATAGTTAGTAAGACGTCAGGTACAGTCTCACAGAGCCACTATCTCTCCCTTGCAATACAGTAAATGCCAAGTTTAAATTTCATAAGGATAGAAAGACAATTTCCCAGCAGACTAAGAAATTATAGGAGTGTTACGTATAAGCTACTCAAAAGCATTCACCAGGCTGATAAAGAAACCCAGTGTATTTATTTCTTCTCAAAATAAGAGTGGCAAATATTAGGTCAAACATAAAGAGGATCTGCAGGAAGGAATAAGTGCATTAACGAGGCCAACAATAGCCTGATACACAGAGCAGGAGAAAATGAGGGGAGGTGGTGGCATTGCTGAAGAGAAGAATTACATTTCCCTGTCTGAATAAGATGGTGAATTTAATGTGCATCTGCTCACTGGAGAAACTATGGAGGACAGCTGTGCTGGATCTGCTGTCATCTGGGACAGCCCCAGCCAGTCCGGACCTAAAAGAGCTCTTCCACCTAACTTTTGCCAAGCATTCGACACCAGATGTGCAGTCAAAATTGCAGGTAGAAGATGGAAAATTTAGACTCTCCATCCAAATTTCAAAGGAAATTTGTTTGCAGATCTGCTCAGCCAGTTGTGTCAAAAGTCTTCTGATGTTTATGATAATTAAAGTTATGCACAGAAAACAGCCTGGAAATGTTTGCAAACAAAGACTGGGGCCTTTTACACGGCTTCCAGCAGGCCAGAGGCTGCTCGGGGCTGGGGGATTCGGGAGATCCCCACAGGGGTGACAGGGAAGGGCCAAGCAGCCCAGACCTGTTCCATTGCCCCAGCCAGGGAGCAGGGCAGCTGGGGCAGCCCCAGACTCAGGCATCGGGCACCTCCCTGGGCAACATGGATGGGCACAGACTAATATGTCCCCCAGTGACATTCGGGGAGTTACCACAAGACCAAAGGGGATTGTGGGCTCAGCCTTCACCTTCCCCTACCCTCCATTTATTTCTAAATGGCCAGGCCTGGGCTTCACTGCTGTCCCGCAGGCTGGGAAATGCTGTGTGTTAGGAAACAGTGCAGGAAATCCTTTGGATGAGAGGAGATGGGGCGGAAAGCGTCACTCAGTGGACTCTGCTATCAAGTCCTGCTTTCTCAGCATCTTCATGCAGCTGAATCACTAAGGAGCAGCAGCTCACAGCTGGATCTGAAAAGCTCCCTGAGGACCCAAGACAGGCAAAGAGACCATCACAGAGCTGTTCTTCACAAAGCTAAGCTGAAGAGAGGATGTCTAAAACGGAGTCATGCGAGATACTCAGCAGTGAAGAGGAAGGATGTTAAATGGCTTATTTACAATATCATTTCCTCTTGACTTGCAGATGCTATCAATATTTGTGCATGTGTGATGTGCTTCTCTAGTTCCCTTTAATTATGTCCATTTTCTATGCCTGAATAAACAGATTTCCTACAATTAGAAAGAGCTAGCAGGGGAATGATCTGCCTACATAGGACACCACTCTGCAAGTTTGGGCTGGACCTTGCTCAGACACTTGTGAAGAGCAGTCTCCGATATACTGAACCTGACCATTTTTGCTGCTATTAATTACCTGGCAGAGAGTTACAATTGGGCTGGTATATTTACCCAGACCAAGTCTGTTTCTGGACACTTGTGTGAGTTCTGGTAATTGAGGACTGAAAAAAGCATGGAAGACACTAATTGATGTGGAGCTGCCTCAATCCTTTTCCTTTGCTCTTACACCAGCAGTAGTAACACTAAGATTTGTTACAGAGATAATAAGAATTTTAGCAGTCAATCTTACTGAATTCTTTAAGGAAAGACAGAGTGGCAGAACACGACTGAATGGCCCAATTAACCTCAGTGTAGTATCATCAATTGGCAACATAGAAGGCAAATGCTAGAAGTTCCTCACATAAGAAAATCATTCAATCCTCTGGCATGAATACCCACGTTTTAAAGATGACCAGAACTGTGATGTAGGCACTTCTTTTACCATCTCTGCAGTTTAGATAACAATTTATGGAGCTTTTTCTGGCAAAATAACAGTGGAAGAAGAAGTGCAGTTTTGAAATCAGCCCTCGGTCTAGGAGAAATTTGACTTTTGGATATAAATAGCAGCAACACCTGCCTAACCTAAATGCTCATTTTACTTTAAACTAGTTTAATTTAAGCAGTAGAAGTTACACTTACTTTTAATGGGCAGCAGCTGTTCATTAAATTTATAATGACATTTAGATACCCTGGTGATAGACATTCAGAAATATCATATACACAGAGACAGAAATTCATTAGTAGCATTACCAGGATGGCTTAGAAGGGAAATTAACTTGAAAAGAGACATTTGTTTCATCTCCATCTGCAGTTTGATAAACCCAAGCTGTTTTCTAAGGCATCTAAGTGCACTGCAGAGCCCATCCTACAGAAAGTCTGAAGAATTTTCCTTGCAAAGACATAGACATTCTTGGGATTTTTCTAATAAATGATCACGGTGCTACTATCACTGAAATCTATATTGGTTTCACTTTCAGTTATATACAGACATATAGACACACAAATATAGTATAGAGATGTATATTATTTCCATGAAGGCAACAGTGAGTGCATTAGAGTTTCTGCACACGACAGTATATGCACATCAGAGGAGCTGTTTATTTCTAAAAGGCCCTAGTTGTGTCATTCTGATGCCAGATGGAATATTTTTATCAACTTCAGTAGACAAAAGGTTTGACCCACGCATTAGGGACTAACACAGAAAATAATTACAGAACTCTAGTAACTGAATGGCCTAATTCTTTTATTATTGTGAATGCAGGCTCTTAGTCCATTAATTGCACATTAATACCCATGTCCAGTCTCTTAGCTTGAGCCTTTTCCTCATGTCAAGTCCATTTCTCCTCTCTAAAAGCAGTACTGCAAGGATCCACCTGTACCATCTTACCTACCCAAATCAGGCACATGCTTTACAGTCTGGAGAATTCAGCATGGGATCAGGACTGAAGAAGTTATTCCTACTTGCATGTCATTGGCATTAATAAGGTAGCCAAGGTCAGACAAGGTTGCTTTGTAAGAACCCCATGGCACTTCTAGCAGTCTACAGTGACACCTTTGCAACATTTTTTTCACTTCAGAGGGATTGCCAGATGTTCTACTTTGCATTTCATTAAGCAAGTCTGTTGATTAAAGAAAGGACTAGAACATGACAGGATTAGATGAAAAAATGTAAAGTGACACACAAGAACAAACAGCAGCTTTGTTAACTTGGTTCAGCAAGGGCAGAAGCAACAAATTTTCATTCCCTTTGGTAGGTATGGCCCTGATGATGCAGCCTACATCTGTATTATGTAACAGTGTGGATCAGTAGGAGTAGATCTACAAAGTGAAAAAGTCTGAGAACCCAACATCCACACAATACCCATCCGAGGGTTTTGCCTTGTTCTAGTCCAGTCCCACAGGCTGAAGAACTGCTTGTGGCTGCAGTGGATTAGCTATCCTACTAGAAAGCATTTTCCACTTTAGTTTCATGCAAAGGAATCCAGTTCATGGCTTCAAAAACTGTTCCACAATGGCAATCAAAGCACAGTAAGCTGAGTAGGGACATAAGTTTCAAAATACACTTCTGATCCAAAATAAAGCATTGAAGTAGATAAAACTGTGTAAAGCAGATTGGTAAGGTACAAAAGAAACAGCTTCACAGTGGAGCTGCTCAGAGAAGGACAGCATTTGAATAGCTCTGATGAATTAGAAACATCAGACCCTCACACAGTTCTCTCTGTGCTTCTCTCATTTTTCTCTGTTGAATAAGTGCTAGTGTGGCAGGAAACTAATTTGCAAATTCTTTACTGAAAGTAATGCTTATGTAAATTGAAGACAAGCACATTATCAGAAGAATGTTTTGATTAATTTGCTGTTCATTAACTGTACACCTTGGTGACTGTATAGTAAATTCTCCTTTGAAGACAACCGTAAAAATTATACACAGCTGTATTTTTTGAGAATCTAGTGTTCTGAGAACATTTAATTACCTCTAACAAATGTTTGGGATTTGTTTACATCAGGTCCCCATTTAAACTCTGTCGCATACACTTGCAGGAGGACTGGCAATCTGAGGTCCCAGAGGGCTTCTTCCAAGAAAGCTATTACTGCAGAGCCATAAAACAGTCCTCCTGCTGTTAAAAAGTGACTAGGGCTGTATGTCATGTCACCCATGAATCAGAGCTAGAAAATGTATCAGATCTTTGTGGGAAACTGACCCACTATTTTGAAATAGCAGAGCGATATACTTCCCACCAAGCTCCTAGGTCTCCATAATTGTCTACAAGCTTGGTGGGAAGTATATCACTCTGCCCTTCCCCTTTGGGAGGTGGCATGGACGCTTGTGCCTGGACCACGACAATCTTCCACAAAGAACTGAACAGGAATTACTTTTTCCAGCAGGTCAACTGGGACACTTAATATGATGAAACTTAATCTGGATCACGCTTGCTTAGCGTCCAATATTACTGCAAATCTAAAACTTTGACCCTACATCCTTTAGTGACACACATCTTTTAGTGACCTTTGTTGGAGTACTGAGCTAGTTTGACTACTAAACTGGAGGCAAGTTTCTTTTTATCAGATCAACAGCTGGGGTTTATTGCGATGAAAGAAGCAGCAATTGAGTAGCTTTGCATTTTTTCCCAGGGGAAAAAAAAAAGTTTAAATGAGGGACTTCTTTCTGTACTACATCTGTGCACTCCTCCATTTTAAGGGATATTGTGGTGATGAAGATATCATCAGTGTTTTGACTACATATACTAGCTACAGGTGCTGTATCACTCAGTGAAAATAACTACATTAGTAACAACACTGTGCCAAGTTGGTACTAGGTAGTTATATTTGGCTAACATTACTTGCTACTAGACAGAGTATTCTTCACTGCAGTGCTGCCACATATTTTCATAAGAAGGCCTCTTTATTCACTTACTGTTTCTGAGGGGAAAATGAAAGAATCCCTGTGAAGTGTATGTTTTTCTAAGTTTCCTGAAATTTATGATACTTAGGACAAGATCCCTTCTAAAAATATAAGTGGGTGCATTCTCATTTTCTCCACAGTTTTCCACCTGCTTAATTTTTCAGTAGGTTTGCACAGAATATGATTTTCCTTTCACATGGTTTCAGCTAAGCCTGGTCTGCTCAAAAACCTGCTCACAAGTTTGACTCAACTACTGAGTAAAGATTGACTGGGGTGACTTACAAGTTAATAATTGATTAAAAGAAAATGGCTTTTCCTTCCAGTTTGCCAGTCTGGCAAGGTAAGTGGGAGATGCAGTGGTCTGCTGTCAGTGCTTCAAAGACAACAGTGAGCACTGACCAGCAAAAAGACGTCAGAAACACAGCATGGTATTAACAGCTCTTGCTCATTAAGGACAGTGCCATATTTCAGGGTAACAACACAACATCTGCCAAAAATCTGCACAGAGCAGTTATAACACAAATGAGTACTTTGTGCACACATGTAGGTAATGGCAAACTTCAATCAAATAACTTGAGTGAGTAGCTAGCTTTCCAAACACCTCTGTGGCTTTCATCTGAAGGCACAATGATGTGCACAAATCAAGCAGCTCAATAGCATTACCCTATGGAAATGTGTCCCTAGAGTCTAATGTTCCCTCTTCCTTCTTCAGTACCCCCAAAATGACTCCTGTTAAGGCCACAACTTGTTACAGAGATAAAAAGAGCTTGAGGAGTCTTGTCATTAAATCTTCACCAATTAAGAAGGAGGAAGTTTAAAGGCATGATGCACAGAGAAGGCCAACGGGAAACTCGTGGAGCTCTGTGAAACATTTCTTCTTACTTTGCTGTTAAATCAAATTAAATATTTGTTTCAGTTCTTTCTCTATAGACAGACAAGATTTTAACACCTTCAGTTTTGAACTATCGTTACTAATACTAACAGGGGATTAGACAGACTGCAGATCTTAGTCTGCTGCCTTCCAGTGCTCTGATCTACAGCCCCGGAGGGGGAAGCTGCCTGGCTTACACAGGCTGGAAATAGTGCAGCATTTCTGAAAGAGATATGCCAAAATTGATACTCCAGGGAAAAGCCACCTAAGTCAGCAAAGCCCTGAAAAAGGTGTCTCACAATTCTCCCTATTCGTGACTCTTAGCTCAAAATCTGTTCTCATACAGGTAGGCACCAGGGTCCGCAGGGAAATGGAGGTGACCTTTCAGACATTGGTGGTGTAGCAGGCAGTCTTCCTCTGACTCTAGGTGTTACACTGGGTGCTGATTAATGCTGAGCTGGTGCTGCAATATTCCTGAATCTTGCTCCAAGTTTGTTTCTTCCCTGAACTGATCATAAAACAGCCCTTCCATTCAAAGCTCTGGTGGGGATCCGCTTCCCCTTTTGATGCCTGCAGCTACCTGAGTTGTAGAGATCTGCATTTCGGTCCTGCTTTTGTCCTAACGAAGTTGAACTCTGAGCATGAGATGACCCTGTCTATATATCTGCAGGCTCCTTTGTGGGCTGCAAAAAAGGTGTCTCCTCCCTGCCATAAAAGCCATTCATTTCTGTATGAAAGAGAGGGACAAATAATTTCTCTGGCTAGTGGTTGAGAATGCTCATCTGAGAGAGAAGACACCTGAATGCTACTGACTGTGTGGTTTGTATCAAGTAATTCTCAGGAGAAGACTACTGCAGACAATCTAAAGAGCACATTTTTATAACTGTTTAGGAATTAAAATGGGTTGCCAAAAGGGTTTTCTGCTTAGTAGCTACTGAAAATGAAACCATTTTGCCTCAGCAGGGCCATGTCAGTGCAGCACTCCACACTGGCTGGCACAGCTGGACTGGCTTCTGTGGTCCCAGCCAGAGCAGCAGAAACAGTTCAGGTTTCTCCATACTGCACTGCACTGTGTGGCACTGACACATCCATTACTTCTGCATAAAGGGGACCTGCTCTGAAGGGTTTTTTTCCCCACCTGAGCCATCTCACTGACACTAACAAAGACCTGCCAGCTGCCATCCCATGCCCTCACAATTAAAAGCAGGTGTGTTTCAGCAGGACTAGGACCAAAATTCGGAGTATTTTTCTTCTGAGCAAATATTACAGGAATATTTGGGACTTTTTTGTGTCTACACCCTGCAGCTGGACAAGTAACTCCATTATCTTAAATATATAAAATCATTTCAAGAAGAATGTAATGCAGTTTTCCAGTGGTCTCAATAATGATTACGGATGGCACAGTTTTGGAAACAATCCAACACACTTTCGAATCAGTTTTCTTGTAGCTTTCCATATTACAGCCAGACCTAGTTTAGCACATCATGGAAAAACAAGATAGAACTTAACAAAAAAAAAAGCCTTGTCAGCCCTTCCAGTTTTCCCACTACATTTCTTTATTTCATTTAAAAGAGATTGCCCTTTTTTCTTTCGTATTGGTCTTCTGTTCTTACCATATTGCACAACTGAAAGATCTGACATCCTTAGCTTCTAAGGTATTCATTTTCACCAAACTACTCTAAGAAAGAAAATTCATGAGTGGGAAACTGAAGCACCAGAGCTCTGAAGAGCTCCCAGAGCCATTCAGGGAGACAATTCATGGAGCACTGAGCCCAGACCTCCTAAGTCTAACAGCAGGACCTCAGCCATTCAATCATCCTTCCCTTCAATAGCACCATTTTACCTGTCCAGAGATCACTTTCAGATGATAAATCTTTTTAATCATAAAAATACTTATATCCAGAGTATGTTAATTCATGACAAGAAATCCAGAATATTTTTACTGAATAATCTTCATTCATTATCAGGTGTTTATCAATACCATGGCTGTAACTCCTTATTCAATAAAACGGGTATGTATTAATTTGAATGAATGCAAATAAGGACCATTGATTCCTTTGACCCATTTAATTCATTAGCCAGGCAGATTAGTTTTTTAGATAAAGTTGAAAGGAAAAAATATACCCAAGGTGAATTTTGAAACAACTGTGTCAAACTGAAACTGATCCTGGAGTGATCCTTATCTGCAAACTACGGGATATTTGTTCCATTGAACGTCAGAAGGATAAAATCAGTCTAAAGTCTCATGTTAGCTATTGGCAGCCACTTAAGAGGACTGTGCCTGAGAACAGGCTCTACTTTATTGACAATAAAAGTAAACAATGTGGCTTATAATTCTATTACTTAGGCAGCAAAATACTTTGAGATGGTAAATTTCTAAGTTTTGCAGTCTATAAGTATACACTTTTTAATAGGCCAGTACTTTACTTGAAGACTATCCTCAGCACAGACCTTATAAAACCCAGCCATTGCACCAGTAAATATTCTGGCCATGCTTTCTGACATTTGCTTCCAGAATTGACAACTGGCTGAAAGACAGGGTCACAAGGTTCTTACAGCCTAAGTGGAAATTTTTGAAGCGTTCTGTCTGGTGGGGACCACCCTGTTCTCAAGGGCTTTACAATACAGCCCCAATAATACAGTTGGCTGTACAGTGAGATGATGGGGCACTTTAAAGCATTTCTCCTCAGATGTGTATGGCTCTTTTTACAATATAAAGAAGATGTAAGAATCTTCATTATAGTCAGGCACGTAATTCCAGAAAAAGGGAAGCTTCCACATGCCAGTCTTTAGCAATAAGCTTGGGTAAAGTATTCACTAGGGTATGGAAGCTGGGATTACACCCTCCTGCTCAGTTCACAGGGATTGGAATCCATGATGCCTCATGCTTTTCAAGGGAGGAAAGCTCTCACCTTCAAGTTATCACATATTCTTGGGGGTGAGGGGGACAAAGAAAGCCACTTGCAATGTTACTTGTTGGAGCCACTCATTTTATACAGGATGATTAAATATTAATTTCCAGAAGGTAAGCATTACTCTCTAGATGTTCCTTTGGGCAAGGGACACCTGTGTTTTGGTCCTGCCTCCTGTTACTATCTGAACAGCAGTGGAGCAGGGACAGGAAAGCAGGTCTCTCTTCTGCTTTCTCCTCTCGCTCAGACAAGTGCCCAGCCACTGGGATGGTGCTCCTTTTCTTCAGTCAAAAGAACATGCGGCTACATAACGCAGTGTCAAACAGGTACAAGGGGAGGATGGAGGAGAGCCCCAGCCTGTGTAAAGCCACCACCTGCTGATAGGGCACCCACCCCTGCAACAGAGAACATGGGCAGAAAGGAGAGGGCAAACTTGCTCTTGATACTTTTGGAGTTGCAAGAAGAGCACAGGGAGAGCTACAAATCCTGAGTAAGACAGATGTTTCACTGGGGTCCATAGCAATTGGAGTTCACTAGAGTCCAGAGCAACTGGAGTTCTTCTGGGAATCATTCTCCTCTCCTCAGCTCAACATATCCCTCACTAAAAAAAGAGGGATTTGGGTGAAGGAAAAATAAGGAACAGTGGCATCTAGGGCTGCACTAGCAGGTTTCTTGAGCCTGGAACACAAAGCAGTAGGGTCTGAGATCTGGCATTCAGCAGGACTGGCAGCCTCTGGAGAAGGGGACTCAGGCCAGTGTGCCCCAGCTTGATGGTCACCTCTCGCCATCGCTAAAAACATTGCTTTTCTTCCTTGGTTATTTAGCTCTGAATCATCCATGAGAATGGAAAATACTCCATTAAAAAATTTACCTGTGCTTTTTACAATCTCATTTTCAAATGCAAGTCATAGACCCAAGTGACTTCTAGATTCTTTGGTTACGCAAAATAAATGAAAGACAAGAGATTCCTGTGGATAACAAGAATTTGTCACATGTATGGCATACCTGACCATCACCCCACATGCCCTGGTAACAGGGTTAGGAGCAGGCAGAACCAGCACGGCAAGAGTTCTAGCGTCCTTCATCAGATGCAGATCACCAGCAAGCAGCTCACTTACAAAATAACAACTTAATTCAACCCTGTATTAAGCAAATATACTGGAACTATTTCTACCTACTATGCAAATAATTAATTTTATGTTATGTATCATAGAAGATCAACTAATCATTTCTTACATTTCATATTATCTAAGTGTGCTAAGTATGAATAGTATGAAGAGATACCTTTGGAAACACTAAGACAAATCTGCACACCACCATCCTCCATACAAATGCATTTCAGGCTTTTCTCAAAACCCTCTGGAGAAAACAGGATTCTTTCCTTTCAGGTCAGATTCTTGCTCTGCAGACAACATTTGTACTGACACATTTACAGAAAAGTCTTTCTACACTTTGTCTGCATACAAATGAGGCAACACACATCAATTTTGGAGGCATATTTACCACAAGTGCCAAACTCTTAAATATTGACCCTACAGATCTTGAATCTGTAAATGGCGGGAAATTGCGACTAACAGCAACTAACATAGAAGTGTGTCTTAGTTATCTCTATTTCTGAATTCCCTTCCTTTATTAGATTATTATCTTTGTTCTGCAGGAGCACTTCTTCCCTCCCAGATCCACACTTTTTTAGCAGAAGTGGGAACAAGAAAATGTCCAACACATTTACGAGCAGGTTAGTCACTAATCCAACATCAAACACAGACGACAATGCAATAAATAAAGTTAGGTTTCAGGTCATTAACACAAATACATAGTTTTAGGTCAGAGACCTCCTGGCACTGCTCGTCACTTTAATGAGGAGGCACTTAGGTGCCTTTTATGCCCCCCTGACCTGGGGGTTCACCATTTTCCTGGCAGTCACCTACTTGTCCTAGCAGTCATTACAGCTGCTGAAGGATTCATCTAAGTACTAGGAGTCATTTGCACACCTAACCCAGCCACCTTTGTCACAGAGGTGCCATGGCAGTTGTGAAATTGATTTTGCTCAGCCTGTGGATCTCCCTGAGCTGGGGATCATCTGGCAGCCAGCTGAGCTACTTTGTTTAGATAAAGAGCCAAGCTGGGGGAGTGTTAGGGCAATGGTATTTGGGACTCCTTCCAGTGGTGTGAGATTTCTTGGGCATGGCGACCTGGTACTGGCAACACAGTGTCTTACTGAGGCAAGGCTGCAGGAGCTGATAAAATAAGGGTATTTCCTGCTGAAAGCTTAAAGGATCTCTCTCCTTACCCTCCTCCTAATTAAAATCCTGAGAAAAAAAAAACCCAAACAGTAATTAATTAGGGATTAATAATTTTTTTTCTTTTCTAACAACCATAGAAACTGATATATCTTAAGGATTTGTTGACTTTTCTTTCATAAACTAAGAAAAAAAAGGTGTCATTCCAAATGCAGAATATTCTGAATTATACACAAATGTTTGCTTAGAAAAGGACCCAGTTCCAAAGGGAGTTGAAAAAAACCCAGAAAAGCTGATAATGGAGACTGAAGCAGAGGTACATCTCCCCAGCTAGCACTCCCTGACAGCTAACAGCATTGCAGGAGCAATGATTTAACTCACTTTTTAAAAAATACTATATACTTAAAGGTATTAGGAAGACTTCAGCATTGTTGAGAGCTGCTAAAACAATCGCATCAGATTCCCTTTGACAGTTCCAAATACCTTTATTTGCCAATGTAAAATACTTACAAGTGACCACTCTCTAAATGCTTTTAAGCAACTGAGTGTATAAACACCTTATATGCTACCAAGGGAAGGAATGAAAGATTTTACCTGGTAAGGATAACACCTGCTAACAAAAATAGAAACCTATATTTAGGTTCTGTTACTTCATGCCTGGTTAATCTGGAGAGCATGTCCGGGAGAGCAACTGGTGTTAACCAGTCTGATAGTGTGATGCCCACAGCGATATGAACTTGTTAATCTGAAGTTTAAAATAGATCTTGCCAGTAATTCAAGTTAACTATCTCTGATCCAACTAGTTTTATCTCAGACTATTCACTTCATTTCATCTCCTCTCTTTTGGTGCTGGGAAGATTTGATCCTAATTTGATATGTCTTGCTCATTATGTAGCCTGCATTGAATTGTAGAGACAGGGAATTTGCAGATTTTCCAAACTAATAGCTTGAGCTTATGCAGTTAAATGAAACATCAGACACCTAAATTTGAAGACCCTTCAGGTCCAGTTATGAGCATATTTTGGTGGCCCTTGCAGTTGAAATCATAATTTAGTTATGGTCCTGGTCAAAAAATTGTTTTATTCCACTTGGGAGATTTAGAAAGAAATTCACCTTCTCCCAGCTTGAGCTACAGCACATGCCATAAAAGATCCTCAGACTGATAATGATGATAATCTTTTCTGCCTGCAGGAAAAAGACTTCATGAAGTGATACTGAATATCTGCAGCTTCCATTGTGTTAATAGGATTTGTGTGCACTTGAGTGCTGGAAAGTCATATAGTGTGTTTATAGGTGCCCAGATATAGACTTCAGAGCCTGATATAAATCTCTAAATTGGACTGTATCAGGCAATCTGACAAACCAATACATATTATTCTTTTGCCAGACTTTCCTACTCTTAGGTGAAAGAAAGATTTGTTTGAAAAACTGAGCTGCAAAGTGCTACATTTTTACTTGTTTTCTAGCATTTGTTAACAACTTTGGCTGAAAGCACAGAAAACCACATTGGGCATTTTTTTAGCTTACATTATCAATAAACTTCGTCAATCTCAAGCGATCATCAAAGATTTCTGTATCACAACATCAGGATTCAGAAGTCCAAAACTCTTCCTCTCTAAGAAGTTTCAAGCACTGAAGAAATTAGGTTTTTAGTTTGCTGGATTTCAGGCAGAAAATGTAGCTCATCCAGAAGAAGCCTTAGGATACTTCTCTATCACATACACAAGCTCTGGCCCCTTTCTTCTTTGAATGAATTTTTTAAAATTAAGTTCCATACTCTTTATTTTTTCTCTTGATATAAGATATACTCTCAGCAGCAACCCTCCTCGCTGGGATGAGAGGAAGTGAACATTTCTTCGTCCTTTCAGCTCCTGCCACCAGTGGCCCAGCCAGCTCCTCCCCGGCACAGGACACAAATGGCCATGTGTATAAGTTGCTGCACACACCAGTGGTGTGGGCTGCCTGTGTGTGAAACCAGCAAGCAGACTAGTTTGACCAAATGAATTCATCATCCTGCCTCCCCAAAACATGTTTTTCCTTTTTCATGTACACACCTTATGACCATTGTGACAGTGCAAGGATGAATAAGACTCCAGGAGCTATGGGTCTGGGTACACTACAACCATATTAGTTAAGGAAAAAGACCGTTTGTCAAGGTTTAAAGACCTTCATACAACATTTAAGACTGCCTGCAGATCCCTCACAGATTGAAGCAGCAGTTTCCTGTGGTCTGCACTAAGGATAAGTGCAAAAATCCTGCTTTCATTTAGGCTCCCCAATGGGCATCACCTCTGGTGGGAATTCCTGGGCCATGTCTTCCACATACAAGTCCCAAATACTTTCTGGTTGCCAACATTTTAGGAGCACGCTATTGCTGTTTGCTTGTGCCTTACTGTCTTTTAAATACGTGAAGAGAGGAGATCATGAAGCATCATTACCGGTGATCTCCCCTTGAAGAAGTCACCATTAAGAAAGCTTCCGCCGACTTTGTGGCCTAAAGAATCCAGCCTGCCCACTACACCATCCTGTGAAATCAAAGCCTCCTCCCACTTTCTGGAATTATATCTGCTTTGTACATTAGTTTTAGGAACAGATGACCTTGAAGATTTATGGGTAGCAAAAGGGAAGAATAGGAGTCCTGTGTAAGAAACCAGAGAAGTCCTTTGTCCTATGTCTTTTATAGAAACATGCAAAGCATCAATAAGTCAGACACGCATATGTCCATTGACATCCTGAGTTAAAAGAAGCCACACCCCGGGAAATCCAGGAAAGAAATATGTCTGCAATATGTACTCATACATCTTCAGGTGACTTGAAACTTTAATTATAAAGATTAAAGATTAATCCTGCTCTATGAACTTGGCTTGTCAGTAGAAAATACATGGTGAAAAAGATTGCTGTCAGTCTCTAGAAAAGTGCTGGAAAGGCTTGCTGAAGTTAGCAAACTTTTCTCAAAGGCAAAGGCTCTTAGTGCTTAAAAATCTTAATAGCAGCCATACAAAACACTCCTAATTCCTCTGCTTATCTGTGCCCTAGATAATATCACAGAGAAAAGGGGAAGGCTCAGCAACAGTGCAATTTTGAATGAGACTGCTCTAAAGTATGTGATGTATCCAGAGAGCAAGCTCTTGGTTAGTTGAGCATAAGCTCCATAGGGTGAACGCAGGACTTGAATGGAGCTCAGTGCAAGCACATACACTTACTTCCTGGCATGTCGGCCCTTCCGTTTGCAGAATGACTTCAAAAGCAGTTACTGGAGCTATGTATGCATCAAAATAGGAGTAGTTTGTCTTTATATCACTGGAGAAAGTCACCCCCATACAGGTGGAGGGGGAAGTTTAATCTCTTCCTGAGGCTTCACTCAGGTCTAATACAGGCTCATGTCAGACTGCAGAGTTCCTGGGTTTAAGATCACATGTTTTACTATTTCTCAGCTAGTCTATTCAGTATTTTGTGGCTTTCTGAGGGATTTTTCTCTATGCATTCTGGCCACAGATTCACATATTGTTTCAGGCTGCAGAGGATCTCATTTTGAGGGCACAGTTTTATCTGCCACTTTCGCCTTCCATGCTTTTCCATGGCACAGAGCCAAGTTATTCCTTACTCTCCTCTAGGTTGTGGGAAGAGTCGGGACATGGTGAGAAGCAGAGGGACAGACATTTCAAAATAGTCATTCTGAAAGCGAGCGACTGAATATAGCCAGCAGGGCATTGCTGAAAAGTTGTAGGAAACCTCTGGCTATTATTCTCATTCCCAGCAAATCTGGGATAGGCTAACTACAGACAAACTGCCACCCGGGAGCCAGTCCAGGCACCTGAATATGTGAGATTTCCACGCTCCAGGTGAAGAGCCCTACTGCAGCTAAAGGTGGATCACAAGGAAAGCCTGTGCAAAAGTCCTGCTGGTGGGACTGTGGAAGACAAGAGGCTTCTGGGAGTGTCCCTATGCATTTCTCACAAACAGTCAGGGGACTAGAAACCTGGAGCTGAGGTCAGTCTTGTGTTGCAACTAGGGGAGATTGAGAGAGAAACACCTGGGCAAGTAAGTTCATGCCCTGACAGGACACAAAGGTCATTTGAAGAATTCCTGACACATTTTTCCTGTATGGTTGAGTGCAAAACCTAATCAGTTGGTACGTCCACAACATGTACTTCTTCACATCATTGTTTTGCTTAGTTTGTAGCTATTTAAATATAGGATGATTTTTTCCAGATTTACATTGCTTCCATCTGGTCAAACTGGCAGCCCACTGGTGACCAGTTTTAGTCCTTAGCTGTGCAGACAAAGCAAGCTCCCCATCTTTTCATGGCAGGTACTAAATAGTCTCTTTCACTGATGAGAAATAAAGGTTGGACTGAACAGCCCTTAAATTACTGCTCGCTCCCACACCACCGGTATCACCCGAGGCACAGTGGGAATAGACTTGCAATCCAGGTTGATCTTGATCAAGACGTAACAAAGAATTTTGTGAGCTCAGAAAAAGGGCTGCAAGGCTAAAGTTGTAAACTGATAACAGGTTGGACACACTGCACTGTTGTGTTGTGAAAGCCTAATGTTTAGCTTCTGTTTGCTTTACCTTGCTAACATTTTCCATGCTCTGGCTGTTGTAAATGTCACTTCTTTCCATGATCACAAGGCCAAGCCCTGATCTTTGTTCAGAAAAGGGTCTGGCTCTTACTTCAGACTTGCTCATCATAATTTTACTGCAAACCTTGAACAACTTTGATAAGTGGTCATGTTATGAATTGTTGGAAGGAAAGTTTCTAATCTTGAACACTAGTGCGGGCAGGTAGAATGGATCGAATCTTGAAATAAAACAAAATAAATGCTTTTTAATGTATCATTTACAAGCTTCCAAGAAGCCGTTGTGCTTATCAGATGCTGAAATCATTTCCAGGAGCTACTTAGAAGTAGCTGTCAATTATCTTCAGAAGTGATATGCCTTGCAGAATTAATAAAGAGATTCCTTAGTAAGTTTCTCTTTTCTGATCTTGAACTCATCTATAAAGTAAATAATTTAAGTTTTTAGAAAACATTAATTTTTTTAATAGATCAGAGGGATGAAAAATACTGTTAGCAAGTCTCCCTTCCTACTGTAATGTTCTATTTTCTTGATAAAATTCACACATATTCTTTAATCTGTGGATAAGAGAAGAGATCAACTGGTGAAAATGTAAAAAGTGAAAAAAAAAAAAAGAAGAATGCATTCATCTATGTAAAAAGAGCTCATATCAGCCAGGAGATAAATAGCATATGGAAGAGTTATTCTCCCCTCGATATGCAAGATTACCAGCCATTGATCTTCAGTGAGAGCCGTGCATAATAACGGATCTTAAGCTGAACTACAGTTGTTGGTATTTTGCACACAACAAGTAAATAAAGTTATATGCCTGCTTCTGTAGACTTCCAGTTGCAGTGATCATTGATCAGACAGATTTCTGTCCATAGCAAGAACTCACACGGCTGTGCAGCAGCGTACAGTAACTGAGATCTTTACTACAATGGCACTTACATCATTTTTGCTGAGCTAGTTTTGAGTTCAGCAGGGTTCAAAGATGAACCTGTTCACCTTATAATATTGTTTGCTTTATTTATTGTTTTTTCCATATTACACTTTGAGACTCTCACCATGTAATTTTATGGCTTTGAAGTTGTGCGGGTTGACCTATAACTGTAATAAAAGAATTTGGAATGAGATAACACAAGTTTTTCCATTATTTACAAAAGGTTGAAGCTACTTATTAAACACCTTCATATTCCATAACTTTTCTAAAAGGAATACTTTTTAAAGCAGCTGTTATGTCGTGGTAGACTCTTGCAGCACCCAGATTGGAACGGATAAGGCTGTCCTGTGAGCTTAACAAGAAAAACCTACAGTTTAAAATTTTAATTCAGCCTTGCTGAAGAACACTGCATTTCCTAGTTACAAATTAACAGTATGTTTTCATCCTGCATAACAACTCTAGGACATGGGGTGTGTTTCTGGTGACCCAATCACTTCTTTAAGAGCATTAAGTTCAGTTAAGAGGATGTATGAAGAACACAGGGGAGCATTTTGCTCCCATTCTGTCTACAGGGGATTGACCCACACCATTTCACTTGGATCCCATCACATTGCACCTAACATACTCCTAAACTTCACCTCCAAGTTTTAGTCACAGAGTCAGCTTTTTCTCCAAGTAGAGTAAAGCCCCATGGATGTTCCTGGGCTGCAGAGCAGGTTTCTGCAGGGTGCACCCCGCAGCCCTGGTCCCCTGCTCACCCAGACTGCGGTACCTGGGGGCGTACTCTGGAGTTTCCTTTCAGCTGTCAGCTTGAGTTGCTTTCCAAAAAAAGTCAGTGCTCAGGAAGCGAGTACACTGGGAAGAGGGACCACTGACACACACCCAGCTCTCCTCTTGTGGAGCTAATACTCAGCCTCAGCCAAAGCCTGCATCTACCCTGTAAGCTAGACGTAGACTGAGTGGGTAGGGTAAAGTGAAAGTGTTCTAAATACTCCTCCAAAGAGACAGACATCCTCCTAAATCATGATCCAAATTTCCAGCAGTCTCCCAGTAAGATGACTCACAAGATGGGTCTCTTAAAGCTTCAGTAACCAACCACCAACACCACCAGTAGCACTAACATTCCAGTTAACTACTGCCAGACTACTAAACTGTGCTCAATTTGTTTGGAATTACATGGAAATACACTTTATCCAGACAGTAAAAAGATAATAAAAACCTAGTCTGGCATATAGCAACATGAGCCACTAAAAATCCCACTGAAACTCACTGGAAATCAAGAAAAGGACAAACACTGATTGTTATAAACACTGAATCAGATTCTTAGAGAAAGCATTGGGCGCAGCCAGCTCAGCCCATCCCCACTCAGTCCGTGCCACGCAGAGAGCTCAAGGCAACCGCTGAAGAATTCCTCATGCCAGAGGTGGCTTTGGTGGTAGTGGAAACTTCAAAGTGCCTCACACCCCACCAATGTGAAGTTATTACAGGATCATGGCAGGTGGGCAAGAGGGGATGCTATCTCCTGGCATGAGCTAGGTCATTCCTGAGGCTCTTCTAAATCTCACAGTTAGGCAGGTATTTGCCTACAAATACATGAAACACACTGTTTAGCATTATCTTGGAAAAGATGGAGTTAAAGACAAGAATGCTGCATAGTTTCACTTTCTTTCTTCTTGATTTCCTACTTGTTCTATAGTATTGTAGACAATCAAACAGATCCCATCAACCTCAGGCACTTTTCATGGTGGCACTAATACATCAACACCCCAGTATAGCCTTTCATGCATCTGTAGCACCAACATATTTTTGGGTTCCTTCAAACAAAAAAGCCATTCCCTTGTGCCTTGACCCACAGACTCTCACACTCCCTACCTTTGGCAATCGCTGGGTCAGAGTGAGGTGCAAGGCCAGCACTGCCTGTGAGGCCTGTGTTGGTCATCCATGAGGTCCTTGAAGGAAGAGAGCAGCAATGTGAAAAATTAAATGCCCTGATGGCTCCAAGGGTCTTACAGCTAAGAAGACAAGGCAAAGCGTGATTGCATGGACTTCAGGCCTTCTAACGCCAAGGAATCTGTTATTCAGCATCGCCTTGTCATCAGCAGGCTGCTCCTTGGAAAGCTAAGGATGAGAGAAGGTATAAAACAGGTAAAAAAAAAGGAATGAATTGGGCCCTGGCTTCACCTGACAAATGATTAAGGCTTGGGATGTACTGTAATGTGAATTTACAAGTGGCTCACCAATTTGCAGTTTATATTAAAATACATTTCATTCCCTAAAAACTATTTTGCACAATTCTGTCTGGTGCATGAAAAATGTATTTCTATATAATGCTGTCTTTGAAAAATGGTGAAGGCTCATCTAAATCACTATTTACATAATGTATTTCCTGTGCAAACTGTGGTTTACCACAGTGACTGTATAAGCCTTGGACAGTTTAAGGTAAAAGTGTGCACGTCAATGCTGCATCTTCTTTTTCATTTTCAAAGAATACAAATACTGAATGAAATGTAGATAAGGGGAAAATAAGCAATAAACTATTCTGTAGTATTATCCAAATATTCTGAAATTACCTGTTCCTCCACCGTAGCCAGCCATACTTGCTGGCAGTTGCACACAACTCGAAGCTGCCTTCTGGAGCCCAGTGCTACCTCTGCAAATTCTGCCACAGCCCAAACCAGGTACCAACACTGTTCCAGTTTCTAAAACCATATATATCCCCTTTCCAGTTAGGATGTTTCTCAGATACATGTTTTAATGTGGGAATGTACACAAGTATAAGAGAGACGTCTTCCATATCAGATAATCATGAAAAGGTTATAATTAAAGTCTAGATAATCACTTCTTTCAAAATGCTTCTTTCTATGATGAGTCTATACAGGAAGGCAGGATGGTGGCAAGGAGTAACAGCCAAGGATCAGAATTTCCTTCTACGCCTGTCAAGACTGTCAGTGCTGCTAATGGTCACTAAGTATCAAATGTTCACTAAGCATCAAAAGAAGATGTCAATAAGGGAAATCCAGCCACACCTCAAGATCACTCATGGATTTGTCCATTCAGAAGAGAGGTAACACAATGCCCCCTGCCTTTGATGTATATTCTAATGGTGGACCAAGAATAAATGGGTAAATTCTGTTGTCCTTGCAGACCATTTGTGTTGTTCTTATTTCTCATTTGAAAGTTCTTACATTTCCCAGAATCACAGAACGGTAGGGGTTGGAAGGGACCTCTGGGGATCCTTTAAGTCCAACCCCACCATCAAAGCAAGTTCACCTAGGGCAGGCTACACAGGAACACCTCCAGATGCATTTTGAAAGTCTCTAGAGAAGGAGACTCCACAACCCCTCTGGGCAGCCGGTTCCAGTGCTCTGTCAGCCTCACAGTAAGGAAGTTTTTCCTGACATTGAGGTGGAACTTCCTGTGTTCTATTTTGTGCCCATTGCCCCTTGTCCTATCACTGGGCACCACTGAAAAGAGACTGGCCCCATCCTCTTGACACCTGCCCTTCAGATACTTATAAACATTGATAAGATCTCCTACCAGCCTTCTCTTCTCCAGCCTAAACAGACCCAGGTCTCTCAGCCTTTCCTTATAAGAGGGTTATTGCATTTGGGTCTGTGGTGGGTTAACCTTGGCTGAGCGCCAGGTTCCCACCAAGCCACTCTATCACCCCCCCCTTTCCTTCCCCTCTCCCTCCTCTTGTTTCTGCTCATGAAAATTCAAGTTTGTGATGCTTCACATTATGCTGAAATATTGGTGCTTTCTGGATGAGAGTTATTTATCTTGTTTTTTCTTGCTTTTATTTGGGGAATATTTTAGGTTGAATTGCTATTATAATTGGCATGTTTCAATTCCACACATCTTGAGAAACCCTTGGGATATTACAGCTAGAAGCCCTTCAGAGAGTGAAGACAGAAGTCTGGTAGTTAGAACTAGGAAGTCTCAGAAAAACTACACACAAAAAAGTATTAATTAAAAGCATTTGAAGAACAACTATGAACAACAAATGTTTTCAAAGAAACTCATAGCCACTTGGATTCTGGGTCAAGTTCCCAACTGGCTTCAGTGTAGCATTTCTGACTTCTGCCAGATATGGATCCGGCTCATTTTTTGTAAGAACTTCAAGTACCTCTAGCTAAAATGAAGCTTAGGCTTCTCAGTGAAGTAATTCATTAATCAATGTGTATATATGCATATCACCATACATATAATTTCTGAAAATATGAAGAACTTTGTCCTTGTATAAAGCCCTCTACAGTCACTGGAAAAATTTGCATGGACTTCATTGGGTTATGGAGCACATCCTGTATATATCTGCATTTTTAAGTCTTTTCCAGTGCTTCCTCTTTCAATGGAAATTAATAGCTTTTTGGAATTGAATTGACCAGTTTCCGATTTAGTTTTGCATAATAAGCAGAGTCCAGTGGGATTAAATATGAATGGTGTCTTGGTAATTCATTAATCGTGAGAATATGGTGTGCAGTTAGTTATATAAGTGATTATTTTTGCACGGAAATGTCTGCTACTTTTACGCCCGTGCAGGATCACTTCAAGTGAACCAGCAAGAACATATAAACCCATTCACCTCTATATACTGTTTCACAAAGAAACAGAAATGCTTTGTAGACAATATCAGTTTTGTAGATATTAGCATAATGAGAGGCCAGTGTGTCCAAGTATCCTATCTGCACACGATTATACATGTTCCTGGTGGGGAGAAGCAGCATGTTTTGAAAGTTCCTGTGAGATATTCTTCAGACCCTCCTGGCCACATATGACCTATGTAAAATATTTTATTCCGAGCACTTCTGAAAATGTAAACATTACAGCTCCTGTTCGTGTAAAAGTCTGAGCAGCCAGAAAAACATTGTTGAGCTGGCCACAAACAAGCTGAATTCTTCTCTCCCATTCAGCTACAGATTTCTGGTTCAGGGAAAAGTAACAAGCACAAGATTTGATGTGCCACTGGAAAAAGGTACGCAGAAAGGAGCAAATCAACATAAGATGCAAGTCAGAGAACTGTTGAAACAGGTTCAGCGCTCAGTTTCCATTCGTGCAGGCTTGCTGGAAGCTGAAATTCTGCACTGAACAGGGTAATTCAATACACTTGGCAAATATAAGAAGTTGCCTCACCGGCACAGACCTCTTCTATCTAAAAATGATGGAAATGCCAGTTCCACCTTTGTCTCCTTCCAGTGCCCTTGCGTCACTGGCACCTTGTTGTCTTTTCCAAGTACAAAGGATAACCCTAGGCTTGAGGCTTCTGATTGTCAAGGCCAGAGCTCTGCCATGTTCTTGCCTCTGGTAAAAAAAGACCTCATGAATCCTCTCTTTTCTTGTCATCATTGTTTCTATATGGAAATGAATTCGTTTCAGATTTTCATTTTCAAAATAAAAAGTAGGCAGATTACAGAAATTTCAGAATCTGGCTACCACTGAAATCTACTATTCTGAGAAAGCCATGCCTGAAAAACGGTTCCTAGATGAGAAATTGACCCATCTATTGACCCAGTCATTTTTTAAATTTCTTTTTTACATTGCAAAACACAAAGCCTGATTGTAAGGAAATATTTAAAATTTCTTCAGTCCTTTTGGAAGTGTAGAATGCTAAAAGTATTCGGAACATTTTTCACTAATACTTACAATACTTTGAACTGAAGGGATTAATGACCAGATTCTTGTGTCTTTCTTCTTAGCTGCTGCTTTGTTCAGCAGCTCACAAAACATACCAACATAATGTGTCTCTTGAAGAACTCACAGCCAAACAGTAGCTACAGAATAAGAGAAAGCTGCACATAACAGGTGGAGAAACAGGAGAATGGAAAGATGGAGGGAATCAAGTACAAGGTCTCATGATTACTTAATCGCTATGCCCACATCTTGTTCCATAATGCATACATGATTTCAGCCACCCAGTCTACTGAAATCCCTCTCAGGACATGTCAGCCTTTAACTAAGCATCCACCTCTCATCCTGCTGGGTTATCCATCCCCCGTGGCATTTTGCTGTCTTCTGTTCTGCATCATCCTATTGGTTTGTTATCCCCATGCTATATGTGAGTCTTAACGTACTACTGTCCTACTGTTGCTCACGTCAATCACTTAACACATGGAGATTCCTGGCTTTCCCAACTGTTCTCATCCCCCGTCCTTACTATACTACCTACTGCATTTGTCAAAGCTCTGTCGGACAATCGTCCTGGCCATGATAACTCAATGTAGTATGTGAGGGATATTGCCGGAAGAAGAAAGGCAGTTTCAGTGCTTCAGAGTAGCCCTGCAACCCTAATGACAAGACCGAGCCATCCCAAAAGGTACATGATTATTATTAGTAGTATAATGCCATGTCAGCCCATGACAAAAGGAAGATCTTTGGTAAGCTGCCCCGTCCCAGCTCACCAACCCACTGCTATAGGAGGGTAAGTGTCCAAAGCTAGTCTGCCAAAAAACATTCTCGCCCAGTCAGAAGTGACTGTGGTAGTGTCCCATACCTCTCCACAGTAGGAAAGAAAGAACTTACTAAGAAGTCTTCCATACTTACCTGTTGGGATGAAATTACCTGCTAGGCGGTATGTTTAAATTTACCATGCCTGTTCCCATGCTATCTCAACACGGCTATCTCAATATCCTGTGATATCTCTGCGGGAATGTTGGCTTACAGCACTTCAGAGATTAAGTCTGTGGAGCTATCTGCACGTCTGGTTTGGGGACAGAGCAGTGGAAAATGGTACCCCATATGGCTCTTTTGTACCGGGACATCCTGCGGTGCCGTTAGCCATGCTGTGACACCCAGCACCCTTCCCCAGTTGGAAACCCGATGGCTAAACTGGAAGACTGCGCTCGCCCTCTGTCCTCCGCGTCCCCGGGGCAGGCTCTCCCGCAGTGAGGGACACGCCACAACCGCTGGGTCACCCAGCGCTGCTCCCTCTGCTCGGGGGCCCCCGCCTGCCACCAGCGCACCCCACGCCGGGGGCGACCGTCCCCAGAGGTGTCGGCCGCGGGGGCCGGGGGCAGAGCCGTCGGCTGGAGACCCCGGCCCGCCCCGCGCAGGGCGGGGAGGCCGCGCCGGGGCCCGCGGAGAGGGAGGGCAGCGCCGGGCCGGGGGGAGTGGCCCGGCCGGGACGGGCCCATAAATAGCCCTCGGCGGGGCGGCGGCGGGAGGAGCCGTCGCCGCACTCGCCGTCGTCGCCGCGCCGGCCGCGGGCAGAGTCAGCACCGCGGACAGCGCCCTGCCTGCTGCCTGCCTCCTGCCTGCCTCCTGCCTGCTGCCTGCCTCCTGCCTGCCTCCTGCCTGCTGCCTGCCTGTCTGCCTGTCTGCCCTCCGCGCCCCCACCATGACGGCGGAGACCCACCTGCAGGGCGTGGAGATCTCGGCCGCCCAGTTCTTCGAGATCTGGCACCACTACGACTCCGACGGTGACTCCTTTCCCCTCCGGGGCGGCGGGGGCGCGGGGCGGGGTTGGGGGGCTCGGGGGGACCCCGCGGCTCTCCGCCCGCGGCCGCCGGGAGCCGGGCGGGTCGGGGGCGTCCCTGCCCCGTGCGCCAGAGCCGAGCGAGCTTGGAGGGAGCGGCGGCCGCAACCCTAACTTTCTGTTGTAGGCAATGGGTACATGGATGGGAAGGAGCTACAAAACTTCATCCAGGAGCTGCAGCAGGCGCGGAAGAAGGCAGGCTTGGTAGGTTAACGTTTCGCCCCACTTTGCTGTCTTCTCCGGGGAAGAAGAGTTTCCTTGAGCAAACTCCAGTGCCCCGGCTCCTTCTGCTCTCTGTTGCCATCACACGGTTCGTGCACTCGCCTCACCAGGCAAAGGAAAGCGGCTCGGTTAGAAATCAGCAGGTTGCAAAGGAAATAAGTCCTCTCTTTTGGAAAGGTGAGGCCAGAGTCCACCTCCCTGGAGAGCAGGTCCGGCCACACCTTGCCAGGCTATGAGCTGATGCTTCTTGCGCTGCTCAAAAAGAAAAGTCCAGTATGGACGTTATCTTTTTGTCACGGATGGGACCTTAGCCTACGTCAATTAATCTCACCTCAGCCAGATACATACTGATACTAAAAAGAAAAAACATCAGTTCAAGTTAGTTTGACTGGTGTTGAATTTCATAGCGGATGGGCAGTATGGGCTGAAATGCGTTTCTGCCCCTTGGTGGTCAGTAAATAGATCTGCAGATCACTGCTAACCGCTTTTTGCCCTTCACCAGTGTTACACATCAGGAGTGTGAGTACCAAATCCTGCTAAATTGTTCAGTGAGGCGGCATATGTTTTGACAGCATTCATGTATGAATTATTAAAGCACTAATTAATTTCCTCCAAACTATACCCGCATTGGGAAAAAAAAAGGAGAGAGAGAGAAAGGAAGGACAAAAGAAAGAAATTAAAGATTCCATGTAAGGTTTGAATTAAAAGAGCAGTGAGCCTTTTAACAAATAAATTGCCTTTGAAATAATCAGTTTCTGAAACAGGCTGCTTAGCATCAAACTCAAATATATAACTTAATGGAATCGATTTAAATGAATCTATGCTAAAAAAGACTTCTGAAGTAACAGAAAGCAATAATTTAATTGGATGGTATGCGTGCCTGGGGGAAATAGATTAATACTTCATATAAGAATACCTCCAAATTAAGGAATAGCTTTTCCATTATTAACTTCTCTTTAATAGTTGCTATATAATTTAGAAACAAATGTGAAAAAAATATTAATATGAATCAAATTATTTTGTGGAAAATTGTATCTTATTAATAAATTATATGAGCATAAACTTCACACATCTGAAACTCTATCTCCCAGCAATGTCATTAATGTTACTGCATTCTATGTAGCGGTTAATTCTTAGAGCTGTTGGTGTAGGCACTCGTTTTCAGGAGTGTATGTAAGTTTAAAATCCTTTGCAATAAACCAAATTTTAAAAACCGCAGAAAATTGGGAAAGGAATGTATTTTTTAGAGAGAAAAAAGTCTAATTTATTTTTCACAGAAAATATTAGACAAAACTTCCATATCCTTCAAGTATTGTGACAGACCAAATCTCTATCATGTATTGAAGTGCAGGAAAATTAACTATGTCCATTAGAAAGAAGCTATTACAGCCAGTGTGTATTTAGTATGAATGGCATTCTTAGTAGAAATACTGATATATTATTTATTAGTTTAAAAATTAATTACAAGTTCAAGGAAAAAAATATTAATTATTTTAAGATCAGATTCTTTTCTCTCTCAAAGCAACCGTGCATGTCTTCTTAAAAACACAGCCTGCTCAAAGTAACACAGAAAAGCCTTGCACGATTACTCTTACCTGCTACAAATTTCGTAATTTATGTTTGGTTTGGTTTTTTTTAAATAATCTCTGTCTGTATTTTGCACTATATTTTTAAAATGCTCAGCTGTTTAATTAAGTTTTCCTTTGCCATTTCTCCGATTCAAACCTATCTTTGGAGTGTTCTGCTGAAAAGAGCCATCTACAGTAGCAACGTCAGATTCAGTACCTGGTCTATTGGCTCTGGAGTGTAGATATGTGTCATCTTGGGTTTCAAATCTAAGCTGATTCTTGGATTTGAAGGCTCATTTGCCAAACAAGCATTTCATTAGTTTGTGTCTTGTCTCACGGGATACTAATTCAGTAGCTTTGCATTTCTATTCTTTTGCCAGAAGGGACACATTGAGAAACTAGTGTAGGTTATATGTCATTTCCTCAGCTGTCCTTCTTTTAACACCCCAAAGCTTCTTTGTCATCATTAACTTCTGCATTTCAGGTCACTCTCCTGCTCACTATTTTTGAAATATTCAATTATGCATTCTTCATAGCTGGGTTTTACATCAGTCATGCCACATGCATTAGAGAATCACACTGATTCTGTCATTGAATAGGATGGTTTAATATCTCCCAATATTCCTCCTGACTACAGAACTGTTCTAATTATGTTCTAATTCTAATCCTTTTATTAATCCACTCAGTAAGCCCATACTTTCACGGTTGCTTTTTCTCAGACGGAGCAGTAGCATGCAACCCGACTGATGTTAGCCCCATGACTGGAACTGCCTTTGCTTCAGAGGGTGCATGTGCACTCAGAAGTGTCAGGGCTTGGGCTTTCCTTTGGTCACACTATGTGTTTGCTTCATACATTATGGTAGATAGTGAATTGATCTGATATGCTTTCTGACATATTGAAAGAACTGCCTCTTTTTGAAAGATAAAAGCTATGTAAGTATATAAGCATAGCTTCCATTTATTGTGCCCCACATTTATGCAATACACTCTCTATTTTGGTATGCTAATTGCCAAAAGAAACTGAGTGGTGTAAGTGACTAATATGGAGATTGATAAAGGGTCAATACAGGGATATTGGCCTAGCTATTCCACATCGTTTTTCTCACTTTCTCTGAATATATAGATGACAACAGTGTTTCTCTGCAGGGGTATGTGTTTTAATAGATGTTTAAGAATACAATCACCTAAGTGTTTCTGCAGTGCCATCTATCCTTAGGTTTTTAAATCATATTGGAAAAAGCTAATTTTTTCTACAGTTCCACTTGGTTGGGTAAGTGTCTCGTAAGTTTTAAAAGGGAAGATGGAGGTGTGAAGGGCTAGTTTCTTAATTTCAAACATTGAGCACTGCATCTGTACCAAGTTTAGGACTAGACTTGGTTAAATTTAGGCAAGTTTTATTGACTGAAAACATTTATTTGAATAACATAACTCGAATAACTCATCAAGCAGCTCAAGAGCAGGTGAAGTGAACAGAAAAATAAACCCCTTTTCTGAATATCGTACTGGAGGATGAGCACCCTGTTTTGCTTGACCTCTAATTGGCTGTGCCTCCTTCAATGGCTGGACACTGTCTGGCACTGCAGAGCTGCTATTAGAAAGTTTAGTAAAATATTTAACCAGACTAATTAAAATCCAGGTGTCTAAATTCTCCGTTCTATCTGCAAAGCAAACTTGTCCCCACTTTGGGATCGTTAGATGAAAGGTGACATTGAAGTGCATTGTATTAATAACCACATCTCTAATTAAAGCCATGGCAAATTACTAACCTGCCATGATGACTTTGACAGAAATAGGATACTAGGCCATGATTGCATCAGCTACAAGGAACCGACATTTTAGTTAGCTTTGGTAGTTTAAATCTGGGACAAACTACAATGGACTTTGTATAGCTGAGATTCTCTATGTTTCCAGTGAGAGAATCACTTAGGTCCTATATAATCAGGTCTGTTATGGCAACTAAACCTTTAATTTCCAAAGACTGCTTTATCTTCATCTGTAACCATAGACTTGTTCATTGTTTTAATATAACTGTAGTCCTGATTCTTGCTACATGGTTTTATGTGCTCACACCTATAAGAAATACAAAGTTAAAAGTTTAATCAGTATTGAAGGTTGATGGCAGTTCATATCAAAGCGAGGCAAGTCAAACTGAAGTGTGAAGTCAAATATTTAGATATTCACCCCAAGGCTGACACCTTTGTCAAAGCCTAGAGTAAGGATAGCTTTTAGAGAACAGATGTATAGCAGGGACCATCATTTATATGAAGAACAATTAAGCTGGCTTTAATCTGTGAGAGTTAAGATACTGCTCAAAAATTTCTCCCTCCTAAATCTACCTCTCTGCGTTTCAGGAGTGACATTTTGACTCTGTTTCTATGATAACCAAATACTAAACAGGGAAAAACACGATGTCATGATGAGCTCTTCTAAGGCTAAAATAGCATCCATTGTTGAGGAAAGATCCACTCAAAGATGTTGAAAAGCTATTTTGGTGTTCAGAGGCATGATACTGAGATGTTCCTTATTTTGAAAGGTTTTATATTGCCTTCAACTTTCTAATTTAAAAACGAAAACTGAGAAAATTGACTAATAATTGCCTATGAACTTCGCTGTCATCCTCTTAAACAAAGGAGCTGTTATACACATCTTCCAACACATTTGTCTTCATAATTTTTTCATTCTGTAAACTGAAATAGGAGTTCTAAGTATTTAGATGCCAATCATTCACACTGACTATAACGTAATTTCCTAGGAAGTAAAATTTATCACAATGACATTATTCTTGATAAAAAGTACCTGATTTCATTTATACTTGAGGAATCTAGCTGCAGTAAGTGTAAGTAGTTCATTAAATGTAGTATATTATTTGGCAACTAACAGAATATTCAAGTAAGTTTACATATGTTGTTCTATATCTTAAAGTAATGATTCTCCTATTGAAACTTTGTAGGATTTAACACCTGAAATGAAAGCTTTTGTGGACCAATATGGGAAGGCTACTGATGGAAAAATAGGAATAGTTGAGGTAAGTGGTTACTTTATTTAAAAAGAATGACGTTTTTACTTGTAGAAAATATATTTAGCACAGAACAACGTGAGCATAATATGTAAATATTTGGGATTTTTAGTTACACAGAAAATGTCTTCCTCCATCTTAAGATCTTTAGTATTTTTTTCACTAATGAAATCTTTTCATTAGCAAAAAGGTACTCCTTACTCCTCTCCAGACATTTTGCTACACTTTGTTCAACTTTGCACACTTTATTCAGTACAAATAAGCATCAACAGCAATTTACTTTTCCTGTAAAGCAGATAAGAGATCTATTTTAGAACTTAAAATTGTGAAAGGTAATACGATTTATTTCTACCAATTATTTTGAACATGAATGATTTTTTTTTTTTTTTACTGGATTCTTAAAAAATACATATATGGTAAGAGCACCTTAATCACGTTAAATTTAAAAAAAAAATTAATAGTAGTTGTGATCTAGCTTGTGAAAGGTCAGGAATTCTTACAAATTCCTTTCTGAACTTTAACAGTGCTTAAGACAGAAAATTCCCCTATTCCTTGCTCACACTTTCTAAGGAGGGCAAAGATAACTAACCCTTTCTGCACGTACAGCTGCTCAACATCTCTGTCATGGAGACAACTTGCTAGCAAAGGGGGAACCCTTGTGTTTTCTCTCACTTTCACTCGAGTGCTGCAAGTCAAAAAGGAGAGTTCGCTGGGTTACAGCTTGAGAAGTCACTTTTTCAAGCCTAAATCTGCAACTCAATTGTGTCACTCTGAGTACAGTGAGACTACAGTTTTATTATTGAATGCTGTTACTGATAATAAGAAATCTGACCTAGAGAGCTAATTAAGAGACAGCTGGAAACAAGCCAGGTCTGCAAAATGTCTACAGTGACCAACTGTGGGTCAGTAGTTAATTTTAAAACAGAGGACGGAATAGAATCTGTAAAAGTCAATAGGAAGTATTACTGCTGATATAATAGATCATTTCAGGGTATCTTTTCTCCACCGTCGTGTCTGAATTGCATAGACTTGTTCAAACGCGTATGTAATTACAACCAAACTACCACAGAAATATGAACAGTTTGTTTCACTTGCAGCTATAATACGTTTTTTAAAATGTGTTTTGACAACATGGCATTGATCAAATTGTTCTGCATATTAAAAGAACTAGTGTTTATTTCAACTGAGGAATTGTTTTGTTTTGGACTAACAAGTCCTTATTCATTTGGTATTGAAGAATCCTATTTAATTTAGTATTTTTGAATATGTGTAAAAGCAAGTCTTGGTTGGAGGAAGAATATATGCACAGTGCCTGAAAAAGAGAGTTTCTTTGCTTAGGAAAGATAACAAAGTTTTCTTTCAAGTTCTGTTTCTGCGTATTGACTCAATGGGTAAAGGTGAGAAAATCTGATAGGGCCTGATATGGTGCTTACCACCCCCTGTGAAGTGCCAAGCATGCTCAGCATCCATGGAAGCCATTGCACAGTGACAGTACTCAGCTAGTGACTGAAGGGACTCTCTCCATTAAAACAGCAGTTTCCTAACCCAATAGCTATATTTTATTTCACTTACATCAGCATGAAGCTTGAATTGGAAAGTGCTGATGGGACTTACATGAAATGTGTTGTACACGTAGAGCAGTATGATATTGAAGTTGGTGTTTGGACTTGATTCTCCTTCTTTATAAATAAAAATGCCCAGTAATTCCAGATGGTTCCCATTTACCTAGTACATCAGAGAGTTTCTTCTGAGAAAGTGTATGAATGTTGTTTAAAAAAAATAAAATTAAATCCATTCAGACTATCAGCCATCATCATGAACACCCTGACATCTGATTGAAAAAGTCCTAGTGAATGAGTTTTCAGGAAGGACTTACTGGTTGAGATAAAGAGGAGGCCTGAGTGGCTTTCCAGAGGAAAGAGTGGATTTTCAGCTGACATTAAGTGTTGATTCTGTCTCTGCAAGCCCACTGCAGTTAGTTCACTAGCTTTTATCCAGTGCCCTCCAGCTAAAGGCAGAGTCTGACCTGTCCACCTACTTGTGTAAGGGACTTTTAATTCACCCTTTGTACTCAGTCAGACCAACACTTTCACTGAAATGTGGATGTGAAACCCAAGATTTTGAAGCTCAGGACTGTGGTAGTTCCACAATCAAATTATCTGAAGCTTACTGCTGCCATAAAAATAACTAATTAGCCAAAATATTCTTTGTACTCCTATTCTCTATTATAGGATTTTAAAAAGCAAATTCACTGTATTAGGTGAAATGAATTTGAAATAGCATTAAGTATGAACAGAATTTACTTGGAGAATTATTTCTAGAAAATAGCTCTGATATTGTTTTAAATACTGAGATTATTTTTTCTGCTAGGTAACCTATAAAGATGTACTTCATCCTGCAGCTGAGCAGAGAGGAGTCAAGGCAGACTCAGGCTTTGTGGTTGTCCTCTATTATTCACAGTTCAGAAATAGCCAATACTCTCCATAAAAGCAGCAGAGCTCACAGAAACGCTCACTAAGCTGCTATCGCTGCCATGCATGATGAACTCGTAGCAGTCTGCACTCTTACTCAGACATGCTCATGGGGTTCCCCTATGCTTATCCTCACACAGAAGTCGTCCTTAGAAATAGCACCAGGTTTCCATCTTTCCTTTCTGTACTGGTATAACTGGGACTGGGAAGTTGAGCCAGTTTCCACATAATCTCCTCACCCCTTAATAATGCCGAGTTTTCCACAAAAAGCAATTTAATGCTATTTATTTGATGCATGAGCTTGGAGAACTGGACTTCCCTTTAGCTATATTGTTTCTATTATGCTAAAGGGTACAAAAGAAAGAAAACACAAAAGACATTTTTTGGCAGAAGCCTGAGCTAATATTGGATATTGAGCTACTAAATCTTTATAACACAAAAGCCTGTGCTTTCCCCTGAGACTTACAAAGGGTGAGAGGTATTGCTTAAAATAAGGTAATTTTCTTCCAAAGGTAATATATTCCGTACCTCAAATACAGTTTGGTACTGCTAGTAAGCTGTTAATGACTCTTTGGAAACTTACTATTTTACATTTACCCTTGCACCTTGTACTATTTTACCTTTGCAAAATTCACCACTTAGCTACAGAGATCCCGTGAATGACATCTCGCTTATAATTTCCACACATGTAAACCCTTTCCCACTGTCCAAATCAGTCCCTTCCCCCAAACTCTGCTTATTATTATAATCAGTTCTTTCATTCTGCATTTATTGTGGACTAGGAATGTTGATTTACTCTAAAAATCAAAGCTTCCCTGTCATGGGAGAAATAAAGAAATATTTCCGTCAGTCAGTACTACATTGCACACATTCAGCTATCATGTACATACGAACATACACTTACCCACGTGTATATATGCTAATGAAGTAGGTTTCGAAAGCTGCTGACAAAAACACATTGTTTAAGTTGATTTGGTTTAGTCTTCAGCCATTTAGCAAAAGCACTCAGAACGTTCTGATGGGCCTGACAGCCTGTCATCAGCTGCGCCATTTCTGTAAGGAGAGTGCTCTGATGTGTCTTTTCAGTTGTACCAGGACTTAAAGAATATAACTGATTCTTTGCACAGATAATTATAGAGAAAGGAGAGGTCTGTCTCCATACCATTCTGCCTGTAGGGTAAGTAGGAGACCTCAACTCATCGACAGTGCCACTGGAACCCAATAAAAAAGCCTGAGCAATTAGGCAATAGCACTGAAATAGACAGAACAAGGGATTTAAGGGTGTGAAATGGATGCAGAAAAACAAAAAATTGAATAAAGATTTTAAGATGGTGCTCCAGGAATTCTGCAGATGTCATTTTTCATAAAAGAATGCAGCTAAGAAATCTGTCTTTCTCCATTTTCTCTTCCTAGTAAGCACAGCTGGTCTATTCTTCAAATAAAAAGTTTTCTCTAATGAAAACACATTTTATACATTGTGAGGACAGAAAAAAATATTGGGTTTTTGTTAAAAACAAATCATGATTTTACATTAAATTATACAGCATACTTTCCATCTTCTACATTTGTCACTTGCCAAAATTGAGTTATATCAAATGAACAGTTTCAATAATCACTACAATAAAGTCTGATTTTTAAAAAGCCTTTTGTAGAGCAGAGCCATTGGAAGAACCACCCCTGATTTTGCAGGGCTAAAAGCCCTTTTGATTTCTTTCTGGTATTTATAGCTCTTCTTGAACACGTCTCTGTGCTTGACAAATGATCATCGGTTGCCATCCCTTTACCCTCTCCACTTTCTTTTTTTTCTCCTGGCTTTCCCATATATTTCTCTGTTTATCTTACACGTTTTCTTTATGTCAGCGTTCCTCTCTCTTCTTTCTTGGTATCTGTGACTGATCTATTTTCTTTACTTTCTTAAGTCATGGTCCTTCACCCTTACCCTCTAAACATCCTTGTGTTATGCTTTCCCTTCATGCCAGCTCCAAGGTTTCTACCACAGATCCTAACACTGCATAGATTAATTTTTTCCCTTCTTTCCCCAGCTACACCTTCGGTAAAGCGCTGTCTCCTTTCTCTCAGACTTCAGTTCTGTTTGACCCTGATGAATACGGCAAAACAGCAAACCAGAAGCCTTTCAGAGGCATCTTTCAAACACCAGCAAACAGGATGAAGCTTTCTATGGGGTCACAATAGGGCAGTAGGAGCACAAAGAATTTCATACTCTTTAAAAAAGTTTCATGCTCTTTAACAGGCTCATCTGGCCTAATTAAGATTCAAAATTTAACCTTTCTTAAATTCTGTTACAGCTTGCTCAGATATTACCGACAGAAGAGAATTTCCTGTTGTTCTTCAGATGCCAGCAGCTAAAGTCCAGTGAAGACTTCATGCAGGTACAGTATGAAAAGTGGTTTTCTGTAAAATTGTTCAAGACCTACTTGCCATAAATATACCACTGATGCATCCGTGTTCTGATTGCAGACATGGAGAAAATATGACAGTGACCACAGCGGCTTCATTGATTCTGAGGAACTTAAGGTAAACCGATGAGTATGCATGACATGAGAACAGGCGTTGGATTACAGCCGGTGCCGCTGTCTGTTTCTTCAGACGCCCACCTGTGCATTTTTTTGCATTTCAAACATAACTGAAAAGTAATATGATTAGCTGATGTTTTTATCACCAGTAAATTATTTAAAGTGAAACTCTAATCCGATCAATGTTTTTGAAACATGCTTTAGTTCAGATCAATGTTTGTCTCAGGTGACTCAGGGTAACAGGTACTTTATCTTAGAGATAAGACATTAAGAAAGCAAGATGTGCCTCTGAAAGCTGTGTTGTTCTCTTTTTGGTATATTAGGGAGGAGGGCTGGTTTGGTTTTTTTTTCCCCTAAGGGTATCACTACCATTAACCACCACGCTGCTGGACAGATCATGTTCTCTCAAGTATCATGCCATCCTGCAGTTTCCACTGTAATACTGTTAGGCTAATACAAATGAAATTGCGTTGTCACTGCTTAGCTAACTTGGTGAGATTTTGCTATGAGCTTTAATATGCACAAATAAAAGCACAATTGAGATTATTCCATTAGCCATCTCAGCCTTGCAGAGTTCTCAAACCTTGAAACTAGAGCAATTTACCTCCCTAGTTATACAACCAACAGCAGTTTTTAGATGCTGAATCAGAGTCACAGGATTACAGAGGGGTTGGAGGGGCCCTCTAGAGGTCATCTGGTCCCTGCTGAAGCAGGGCCACCTAAAGCCAGTTTCCCAGGGCTGTGTCCAGATGGCTTTTGGATATCTCCAAGGATGGAGACTCCACACTTCCCTGGGCAACCTGTGCAAGCACTCAGTCACCCTAACGGTGAAAATGTGTTTCCTGATGTTCAGAGGGAACCTCCTGGGTTTCATTTTGTGCCTATTGCTTTTGGTCCTGTCACCAGGCACCAGTCTGGCTCCATCCTCTTTGTGCCTTCCCTTTCAGTATTTATGTATTGATGAGGTCCCCCTGAGCCCCATCTTCTCCAGGCTGAACAGTCCCAGGTCTCTCAGCCTTTCCTCATAGGAGAGATGCTCATAGACAACAGCCTATGAGTAGAAAGGTGCTGTTTTCCAGAGTTCAGTTGCACTTAATACATTACTGTAGCTTTAAGTTCAGAGGAATCAAAACAATTCATAGCAAGAGAAAGATCTAGCAGAGTTTATCCATCTAATTTGGACTTTTTTGCCCATACGTGGTATTCTAAAGAAGAATGACATAAGCTTTATTAACTAAAGCACCAGGAGATCAAACTGTCTGAAATTCTTACAGCTCTTCTGTTCAGAAGATTAATCCACATCAGACAATTCATATCTTTTTTCCTTTTCCCTTCCTTACCTTCCTCTTTGATTTTGATATCTGGGTGACATTGCAAAGGATCCTACCTTAGGGTAACCCTCAAGCAGACAAGCCCATTCTTCTGCTGGCTGGTTGCAGCAGGTCAGTGTATCTAACGGCAAATGCCACAGATATAGCACTTGAGAACTCTCCAGCTGTTAGATAACACCTTAAAGACTGTTGACAACTGCTATAATGTAAAATAGACTTAAAAAGACAGGGCTGATTGAGGACCAGCTGAAGAATGAAGACATTTTAACATCTCTCTTGTGCTGTGAGATGTTGTCCACCTCAGAGAAACAGGCCCTTTCAACATGTTGAAAATAAGACATAACATGTCCCATTTTATTTTTAGATCAGTATTTCTTGACGAGCCCAAAAAGTATTTGCTGTGTGATGAGTACACCCACTTAAAACTTTGTAAGAGAAATTTTGAAAAGGAAATTTAGGTATTTAGAAAGGTTTGGCAATAGCTAATATCAGACAGTAACTCAGGAAGTTTAGATATAGATAATCCTTTCTTGAGAGGTGGGGACGAACTGGATAGCCTTTCAATGTTCTTTCCAGTTCTGTTTTCCATCAAAGCACACAAGATGAAACATGTCTCCAAAATGTCCATTTAGAACCTTTCAGTCATGTTCTTTGTATACAAGGTACCAGGAAGGCCCTACAGCATGGAGGAGATCAGATTAGAAGAAATATAGTGGCTATTAGTCATATGACTATTGACATGGTTGCATTCAAGTTCAAGAATGTCATCTATGTACACACAGATTTTCTTAGGAGCTACCCCATTTTCTATCTTGAAATGTGGCCCAAAATTCCACAAAAATAATGACACTCAAACTGGTGATAGTAATGAGGTACTTCATTGAGCATTGAGAGACACGCTGACATCATAGGTCTTGTAATGCCCTTGTTAAATAAATTAGTATCTTTCTATTTTAATGTCACAGAAATAGTACAGAAATTTAAACCACTGAATGCGTGGGAACAATCTTATTTTTTTAAGTAAAAACAGCTAGTATTTCAAATCATGTGATACTATATCAGATTCTCATTCAAAAAACTGCAGTGAAACTGTTTGCATGCCTTTAAAATGTAAGGTGGGGACTGGCTAAAATGACAGGCAAGGAGAAAACTTGATTAATCATTGATCTTTTCTGCAAGAAGTGATTAGGCATCCAAGTATTCAAGGAGACTCAAGGTTAATTGGTTTACTTTACTGACTGAGCTGCTTAGGAAGCAGTATACTTCAAAACCAAACTAATTTTTTCCAAATTCACAATACAAAAAATGGCATACAACACAGAAAGTTTCATGAGGCACTTCTTCGAAATAAAACTGTGCAATAGACTTGAACTGATAAAAGAAACTGTTGTATTCTTAACTGATAATTACTAATTCCTTCTCATACTTATTTGGAACTTCAGCAGTCAATACTAAAGCATGAGTAAAATAGTATTTCCTGTTACTTTAATCTGAAGTTACCAAGTCAAGCATTTTACACTTTAGATAAAAAATTACTTATTACTCTTCTATTTATTTTAACAGAGCTTCTTGAAAGATTTATTACAGAAAGCAAATAAGCAGATTGAAGACTCAAAGCTAACAGAATACACAGAAATAATGGTAAGATTCTTTACAGGCATATTTCATCAAGACTGGAGTAATCCAAACTCTGTTTACCTTTAGCAACTGGAAGGGTCTGAATGACCTGGAGCCCCACAAGATCCTAATCAAGCTAACTGTCATTGCAACAGAGAGACAACTGTGGCATCTAGCACTGCAAGTACCTCTGCAGCTACGGAGCTTTGCTGGGCAGTTTTCACTGCTGCTTAAAAAAAAAAACCAACTCAGGAATTCTGAATCTTCTTGGTATTTATATATTATTAGACCATACCATAGTATTTTCCCCTGTTCTGCTTCCCTGTGCTATTAGTTGTAAAACTGAAGTCTTCACAGTTCATAGGAGAAAAACTGTACGTGTTAAAATTACATGATTATATTTAGATCAAATTAATTTGCTGTTACTTTCTATTTTTTGCCTTCTTACAGTGATGTAATGTCTGTCTCTTGTCTTAGGAGCCATCACTGCACGATGGCTTCTTATCACATCCACAAATATCTCACTCTTGCCTTACCTCCCCCATTCAAGGAGAAACTGATGTTTGAGATAAACACTAGAACAAAACTATTGCTTCTGGCCCTAAATCAGTCCATCCTTGGGGCACTCCTTCCATCCCACCCCTATAGCACTCCATGGTAAGGACCAGTACTGCCTTCTGAGTGTACATTTCAAGGAAAAAAGTCCCAGAATTCTTGTCTTCAGGAAATGTATAACACCACATCTTTTGTTTTACAAGGTTGGTTTCATCCTAAAATAATTTTAGTAATGACAAACTGGCCCCCAAACCGGCCTGCAAATGGCTAATCAAAACTTGCATTTTTCATTTGTTGCACCAGTATATGTATATTCATTTACCTAGAATTGTCACTGTTTATTCACTGGTGAAGATAACAGGTACCCTCTTCATTCAGGGAGATTTTTGAACTTCAACTCAAAGCGTGCTCTATGTTCTGGCCTCTGCAGAGAGATGCAATGACAAAGAATTAACAGCAATAAGAAAAAAAGAATACAAGGCCAGCTCTCCCATAATGTCCTCAGGAGGTAGAAAAGAAGACTAATAGAAAACATACGGTGCTGAGCAGCTGCAGGCAGGCACAGCCAGACACAGAATATGGGACGCCACAGCTGCCACTGCTTACCTCCCCCAAACGCAAATCTCCTTTCAGCGTATGCAAGGCAGATGCTTTTACACGAGGAAAGGGAGTGTTAAAAGGAACCATGGTGTTCTGTAGAAATAAATGGTTGTAGAATTGGTCTCTTTTCTGTTCTCCTTTGGCCTTTATTCTGGATTAACCAAGTGAAATCAGGTCTTTTTGCATGGCATTAATTCTGTCTTTAAAAGGATATATATACACTTGGTACAGGATGTTGCTTTTCCTCTATCTAAAAATTGTATCTAAAATTACTGTGATTGAAAGTGATGGGATGGAGTGTGGGTGGTGGTGTTTTCAGTGCAATGTCTAACAATGTTTTTTACAGTTTGCTGCTTGTGTGACAGCAAAGGCAAAATAATACTTGAAAGTAGAAAAATGGAACTATACATACATAAAGATAGAAACTGGAGAGGAAATCCCACAAAGCTGCAATATCTCCATCAGCTTCTAATAATGAATGTAAGCTGTTTGTGCCACTTGAGCAGCAGGACCTCATCCTTTGAAGGCCTCAGAGGAAAATACTTTTATACAAAAGGGTGATTAAAAATTATTAGAGATAGCATTCACTTATTTTGTCGAATTACATTTATTTATTTATTCCTATAATATAATGATAATTATTTGGAGATATTTAATATTCCATTTTCATACCATCAACAAAATGTGATTGTCTATGGCATCTGTTCACTCATTTGATGAAACATATCACAGAAACAGAATGTGATCTTTACTTAAATATTTAGGCCCAGCAGCCAATTGAATGAAATGTCTATTATCTTCTCTGTTGAATGCCTTGGATTCTATTTTATTTTACCCAACTGTTGTTTCACCTTTATAAATAGAGAATGATGATGCTATTATCAGATCATGACATGAAGTCAAAAGTAAAATGTTATCATGTCGACACTCCTCTCATTTATAAATAATTACATGCACATTTCTCATGTGCAACATTCATCACTGTAGGAAGGTTAAGACCTACCTTAGAGTAGGTTAATCAGAATTGTTCATCTGGTTTCTTATCAGGCTTTTGCAGTAGAATTAATTACTATAAATTACTTCTTCAGTACTTTGAATAATTGTATTACACAGCAAATGTGACAGATTAAAACCTGGGGCCATCATTTCAGCATGAAATAAAGGCTATATTTCACTGAACTTAAAATATTCCAAATAAATATTTTCTTCATTTGATTAGTAATGTAAAGTTATATATTCTTTCAGCTCAGGATGTTTGATGCAAACAATGATGGAAAGTTGGAGCTTACTGAACTGGCCAGGTAGATTTTCCGTTTCTTTTCACAACAACAAATGTCATGTACCAATTGCTGTTATGGAAACAGTTAAATATTTTGACCTTTGTTTTTTCTCTCCAAAGACTACTGCCTGTGCAGGAAAATTTTCTAATTAAATTTCAGGTATGAATATTCACATTCTTAATGTAACTTGTTACTGTCACATGTAACTGGTGTTATTAATGGATTTTTTTTTTCCTTTTGGTATTTAGGGTGTTAAAATGTGTGCAAAAGAATTCAATAAAGCCTTTGAGATGTATGATCAAGTAAGTCTTAAAAAACCCTTTTTATTAATTGCATAGTTTGATGGCACTTTATTTTCTGAATTTGTGGAAAGCTAGCCATAACCTCTGAAATAAAAAATGAATGTTTAAATTTATGATCAATGTTATTTTTCAGGATGGCAATGGCTATATAGATGAAAATGAACTTGATGCACTACTGAAGGATCTCTGTGAAAAGAACAAAAAGGTAATCCTAGAGGCCTTTTTTCCCATCAGAGATTAGATTTAGTTTGGATTTTAAGGACAGTTTAATCCACCCAACTAAGATAAATATAGAGCTTCTAAGTCATCATTCCTGAAGTCAAAGTACAGTTAAAAATCTTGGCAGAAGTCATAGCAGTGTAAATCCTGAAGTAGGGGAGTTGTGATTACCTAGCAACAGTGACTTGCTTTTGAGACATCAGCTATCAGCAGTCTAACATATGGCAATAATATGGACAACATTCAAATACATAAACAACATTTGCAATGTGTTACTGCTGGACAGGCTGAGAACACCCTTGTTTTTGGTTTTTTTTTTCTCATTTTCTGCCATTGGAGGCAAGCTTGTTCATGCTGGTAACTAAATGGGATTATAAAGTATTATCTGTTCTTTAAATAGGAATTAGACATTAACAACCTTGCGACATACAAGAAAAGCATCATGGCCTTGTCTGATGGAGGAAAGCTTTACCGAGCAGAACTGGCTCTTATTCTCTGTGCTGAGGAGAACTAGAACTCTTCTATCATGTCCACTTAACTAGTGATGTACTCTATCTACACAATAACTGTGCACTATAAGGGAGTAGGCTGTATTTTTAAATTGCATATAGAAAATTAGCCAGGATGTGTGGCACATTCCTTTCAGTTTGTTTCTATACTGTTTGTAATGTACAGTTTTTGTAACAATAAGATTGATAAGGAGAATGTCTATGTTTGGGCCAGTCTGTATATTCAAAAAGAAACTAAAATATATCGGGGTCAGTTTTGTTGGTTTTGTTTTGGTTTTTTTTTTCTTTCACAAACATGGCTGGAAAAAAACCTAAACCTGCTGACATTGCTGTGGTCATCATATCCTTTGACACTTGCAACATTTCTTGTTGAACTACATAATAAAACAGGTATCTTTCCCCAGTACAACTATTTTTTTTTCTCAAATGCAAAGCATTAATTCATATTAAATATGGTCTGAAATAGGAAAGAGACATTGGCATGCCTGATTTGCAAAATTTAACAGACAGTAAGAAATACTTCCAGTTGTCAAACCATCCACTTACAGGTCTGTGCTCTCTGCAGTTTTTCAATTACTCTTCTCTTTACAAACTCACAGCATATAGACAAAGCATTTATCTGGCATAGATCTCCATGCAGTAGCTGACAAAAATATAGTGGTTTCAATCTAGCTGTTTAACTTTACTGGATTTACACATAGGCACTTCAGAAATAAATGCCTTTAATCTGTCTTGGAATCCTGGCTAAACGACAGGTAGTATAGTTAATACACAGATTAACATATGATATTATAATTGTACCTTTCATGACTCTTGCTGTGTCAGAGAATATGACAATCCATTTTCTAAACTATTTTCACATTTTGCAGGTTATAATTATTCTAGTAAATTGCTGTTTTTACATCATATTCTGTGTAATCTATAATTAAATTTAATATCCTAAGATTGTTGGTGTCTAGTTTGTCTATCTCCCGGATTCTTTTTTCTGTACCATGTAAAGGACAGAACAACTATTTTTTAAAAAATGTGCCTCCTTGGATCTTACGGTGAATTACTATCTATAAATAGTAGTATTAAAATTTAACACTAAATGAAGAAAAAATATAATGCAGATTTTATATCCATTTACTAATTTAGTGTACATGGTGGGCTCTGCTTTTTATTATGTTAGAGAGGTGTTTTTTAAGTGGGAACTGTACTGTGGAAACAGCTCTGTCTTCTTGCATCTTTAATTGTTTTGCCTGGCTTCCTTTATACTTTTACACCAGTTTTAAGCCAGACAACTGCATGAAACTTCCAGGCCATTGCTCCCAGCATGTACTGGTGTAGGAAGGAAATTGGGCTGTATCTTAAAGCCAATCTACCTATGTTGCCTCCATGTACAACTGTTTCACAAGCAATTCTAGGTTAGCAGATAAGCTACGTGCAACTTCTCAGATGCATCTCTGTGTCTTATTTAACAAGCAGGAGCAACTGTATTTTATTTGTAATGTGTCTCAAACAGAGAGGCTCAGATCCTTCAAGATTACAGTCACTAAAATCCCACTGAAATGAATCCTTTAATTCCTCAGGTGAACTCAGGCAACTAAATAGCATTTTAGGAATGTCCTAATGACCTTGGGCTCTCTCCAGTCTGAGCCTTGTAAAGTTAAGGAGTAGGTGGTGCCAGATGGGGTCTTGCTGAAAATAATACAAAAAAATTAAAGTAAGATTAAGCTAGCTCATTCTCACCGCTTTACTCCCACTCCATGCACAGTGATTTAACTTCTTATCTGCTTGTTCTCCTCTTTTCTCTATGCAATGTGAAATACAGTTGTGTATGTTAACTGAAGGAACAGTGAATTTGCCTATCAGTACAATAAATGATTGATATTGTTCATACTGTGCACTTGAAACACTGGATTTTGCCTTATTTTAACATTTTAAAAGTGTAAAGGTAAAGAAAAAAAAAACCCCAAGCTTGTATGTAAAAACATGGCGTGACTGTTTGCTAAAATCATTACAGTGGAAGATAAAGCGTTTAAAGTGTATTGACAAAATGTCATCACAGAAACTGGAATCTGTCTTCCTGAACATGAGTGAAGTTACCTGCCACAGGTCTGTTCTGAAGCCACCCTTCTACTCCTGCTGCTGCCCACCCAGCTCTGCTGCAGAGTACAACACAGAGAGCAGCTCTCAGTCCTCCACCGGCGGAATGTCTCCTGCAGTAAAACTTGGTTTAAAAGACAGCCGTTTAGGAACCCAGTTCTAGCAAAGGCATCTACTAAGTCAGTGCAAAGCAAACTGTAGCAAATACAGGTAAGTTCAAGCTGCTGTAAAAACCCCAGGTTTTAAAAGCTCTAAAACACTCTGGGGCAGAGCTCTTACAATGTCAGGGTTGGGGCAGAATGAAGCTTGGAATAACAAGAGAGGTGATCATAGAGAAGACTGCAAGCTTCTTTCTTCTGGTGACCAAACAAAAGTTGAAATTAGCACGCACCAAAATTAATTATATGAGATAGTGCACCTACACCATATTCCTGCTAAACAGAGAAACTGACTGACATGTAGCTAACCGAGATCCACTTCACTGAAGCTGTTAACCATTTTACTATCTAAGAATACATATTTTATTAAAATAAATATTCAAATAAGCACTCAAGCTAATAAATACTCAAAAACACTGTCCTAAAAATTACAAACAAGTATGCTGTAACAAATTGTAGCCCATTCTACTTAAAATCTGTACGGATTAAAACTTAACAGTGCTTGGTATTCAAATCAAAAAAGGTGATTTTCTATTAAAGCCCAAAACAGCAAACTTTTATGAATACTGAAAAATAAAACCCCCAGTAAATATCAGGCCCTACAAAAGTCTTTAGCATTATAAATACAGGGTTTGCTGACAGACGTAAACCTACAGTAGCAGGTCAGGGAGAGTTAGTGCCTGCTTCCAGCTGTCCACAGTCCATCAGTGCACCTCAGGGGTCTCACAGAATCACAGAATGGTAGGGACTGGAAGGGACCTCTGGAGACCTTTAGTCCAACCCCACCGCCAAAGCAGGCTCACCTAGGGTAGGTTACACAGGAATGTGTCCAGGTGGGTTTTGGAAGTCTCCAGAGGAGACACCACAACTTCTCTGGGCAGCCTGTTCCAGTGCTCTGTCACCCTCATGGTAAAGAAGTTTCTCCTCATGTTGAGGTGGAACTTCCTGTGTTCCAGTCTATGCCCATTACCCCTTGTACTATGATTGGGCACCACTGAAAAGAGACTGGTCCCATCTTTCTGATACCCACCCTTCAGATATTCATAAATGTTGAATAGATCCCCTCTCAGCCTCCTGTTCCCCAGGCTAAACAGCTCAAAGTCTCTCAGCCTTTCCTTGTGAGAGAGAAGTTCCAGTCCTTTAATCATCCTCGTAGCCCTCCACTGGACTCTGATCAGGTCTCACCTGATCTGAAGTCACTACCACCACCCAGCTGGCAGCTGTCATCCACACCAGTACCTATTAGGGAGAATGCCATGCTAATTTTCACTGATTATTTAATCAGCATTGAACATGGGCCTTGAAGTGAGTGATGTGGCTTTTGTTCACTGCTGCACTGTCCTATCCTGAGCAGGTGACGGCCGGTATCATAGCCCTGTTCTAACCCTCCCTGTTTACAATTTAGTTACGCATCTTTGAAATGATAACCCGCACAAGCTTACAAAATTTCTAAACAGCGTATTCCATGTGCAAATGTCAAATACAGATCAGGATGCTGAGACCCAGCAGTGCTTCTGCATAAAGTGAACCTCGTCTCACAAAATACACATGCGCTGCTGCTAAACCCCACTTAAACTGGGATTAAGTCTCTGTTTCATTAGACAACATTAGCTCTTTCTGAATAACTTCCATTTGACATCTTGTGCATTTATACTAAGCCTTCCTCATAACCATAGTTTTAATCACTGCTTGTGAAGGCATACCAAAATCCACACTTAGTTGCTGTGTCTATGAGGCGGCTCAGAATTCCATATTTAGGCACTCAAATACATGTGCCCTGATTTTCTGAAGAACTAAGCACCTCCAAATCCCTCTGAATCAACTGATGTTGTTCTACACCAATTAAAAGCAGGCCAACGCACCAAAATCCCAAAGATAATTTTTACTTTACTGCATAATAAATTACCACAGAAAAGATTGGGGCTTTTACCTTGCTTAAGGTGTAGTTACATGTTTAGCAGCTACAACACAAGACGCTCCATGGAGTTAGACAAAGGTACAAATTTCCTTGCAATTCAGTGTCTTCACTTACATGTTATCAGCATGTGAAAAAAAGGGAAGATCAATGAGCAGTTCATGTGCCAATGAACCTGGAAGCCGGTGGGGACAGGTAGGAACCCACAGTTTCCTCAAATAGTGACATTTTCTGCTTGTAAAGCAGATTCTTGAATTGATACAGCAATAGCAACATTCTCAACAGTAATTGAAATACTCAGAAGGAGGGAATTCCCAGTGAAGGCAGATGGGACAAGGTGACACTCAACATGGCTGTAACAACATAAACAAACTAGCCACAGCATCACAA